>CAUHTR010001207.1:0-85803 GCA_959609185.1 Schmidtea polychroa
GCCTTTGAAATGATCTTCCAAATTCATTTAGTGGATATGTAGATTGTATATTTTGAATAGGGCCTTTTTCATTAAAAAGTGTTAAAGGCCAGCAAGCTGGATCATTTTAGTTCTATACACATAGCAAATATTCTTCATCAATTTCAGTGATATCGTCGATATTTGTAACCTGCAATATCTCCTATTTCATCATTACTACTATTATTGTCATTATCATTTGTATTTTCGGCAGATAATTCATTTTCATTGGAAAAAAATTCACTGCTTGGATTTTCTTGGCTACTGCAAGCATTTTGCTATTTCTGGAGGTTTTTCCAAATATTTGGTTAGTGAACCAAGATTTTTTAGCAACATGTTGTTTTTCTTCTCGCTTTCTTTTATACTGTGCTCCAGACAATCTTTTCGTTTTTCTTCCAGTCATTCTTAGGCCTTTTACTAAAATGTTTAAAAATATCAATAAGAATTTATATTTAAATTAATTTATTCATTACCCTTTTCAACCTTTTGTAACAAAGCGTTGGGTAAGGCGGTGAGGGAATCTGCGCAAGCGCTTTCCGAGTTCGAATAGGGTTTTATTGCCACGCAGCTGAGACGCTTGCCGTGCTATAGACAGACAGGTAAATCACATATTATAACACACACACACACGCACTCCCAACTTACCTACAGCCAGGTAGAGCAACTGAACACACGTGAAAGATGAATTTGCACTTTGCACTTGATTCTGATATGGCCTATGCCGAGCGCATGTGAGCGCATGCTGGCGCGTAAAACCCGTAGAACTCAGTAAGGTTAAAATCAGTTAGAATAAAGAGAGATGTACTCTGTTCATCGTGGGTTAAAAAGAGAGTTCATCTCTCTTATTCTTACATCACAGAGTTCTATGCGGCCACGGCGCCAGCATGCGCTCTCCAATAAGCGCACAGAATAATATTCTGTGATAGGCGCAGCTAAAAAAATTTAGTACGCTATAGAGCGCAATGATAATGATTACAATTGACGAATTGACAACAACACTCAACTATTTGACAATTTACTTCGATTATATATGACTATGACTATATATTAACATTTTTATTTTGCATTTTTTAATTTTTTTTGTTTTTCTGGTCGTCAGGCTGCACACTGAAACAACTCCTGGGATCGTCGTTGACCCGATGGAATTCAACACATTCGAACTGGAAACACAAATAAATGTACCGTAATATCACGCTGTTTCAAAATCTTGGTTTTTACCTTGACACATTCTTCCGCATTTCATTGCATTTGGTGTTTCAACTGATTGCTTCTTTAGATTTTCTTTATTTTTGTAAATTGTTTGGTTTAATTCCAAACTTTGCAGCCACATCCTTGATTTTTTCTCCTTTCTAGGCATCCTTAATCGCCTTTAGTTTTTCTTTTAAAATTAAACTTTTAAATTTTCCGCGTAAAGTTTCCATCTTTTGAACTTTATTTTACTTTAAAAAGTTAATTTTGATTTAAATATGATACTTAATCAAAATGAATATTGATCTTTTTATTTAAAAAAAATCCTATTGGAGAAATAACACTCATTTAAAAAGTCTAATTAAACAGAATAAAATGTACTGAAATTTAAGGTAGTGCAATAAATCTAAATATGGAAAAAATCGTGTATAAATCTAATTAAAAAGACTGAACCCATATTTTAAAGTTTTCTAAAATGGTCACTAATGCGTAAAATTCATTATAATTATAGATGGTGACAATACTTAATAGGAACATCTTGAATTGAAAATTTGCCTTTTTTGTGCCGTTATTTTTAAATATAGGACAAAGACTTGCTGATTTTCCTTGTATTAGAAAACAATAAAAATCTTTTTTTTGGTGTTCTTATCACGCCAGTATAAATGAAAACCTCTTATCAGCGTTAACGAACCTGGAGGAGATTATTTCTCAGGGTCACCTCGCCATTAATAACTGCAGTATCATCTTGCAAACATGATTACTAAATTGGATAGAATTGGACGCATATTGTGTGTACTTTTAATACATTAATAAAGACAACTTAGGCCATATTAACATAAGCATTTGTCCTCCTCAAGCCCAAAAGTATTACAACAGTGATTTTAGAGATTACCTAAAGATTTATAGTTAGGAAGTTCATGGGGTCCTGGAATACAATAAATAACAGAATCCAATCAATTTTCGTTTATTATCATAAAAATTTTATCTGAAAAATCATTCATTAAATCAAAATTATTTCAAATTCTTTCTTGATAAATCGACATATTTTTTTCCGCTAATTCCCTCTGAAGATTTCTACCTTCATAGTAAACCAAATGCCTCATAAGAGATTTTCTTCTTAACATAAAAGCATAATGACCTATATTGAAATCACTCACGGTTGAATTAGCGGCTTTATCTCTTGCAGCAGCGTCGGCATATAGAATGCGCATATTCTGCGCTTGAAATCTTTGAAAAGCTTGCGTATCCTTAATCCACTCCTCTTTCACTAGGAGCTTTGCGTTTTCGAATGCAATCCTATCATCATTCCAACGATATGAATTTAAATTATGCGCTTTGAAATAGGTAACTTGATTAGGGAATACACGGCTAGACTTTATTTTATAAATATTTGGGATATGAGTTTGTTGTAAGAATGGCCGTGGAATAGACATTATAATCAATTTATATTATTAATATTATTAATTAAAATTCAATGAAATTTTGGATCAAATAACAATAAAAACTAAGATTTGAATACATATCCCAAGTTTAATACGTCATGGAAAATAAATTCCTAATAAAAATTTTATTTTAATTAATAAAATTTTTCACTTAATTGATCTAAGGATTTTTATGCGAAAGGCCAAAATGTAGCTAGAAAACTAGCGTTATTTACTGATTGAGCAATATTACTTATTTGATGCACCTGCTTTCATGGAATAATAACATCTATAACAGGAGTGGGCAAGCGCGGCTCTTTGATGAGCTGAGATCTGACTCTTTGTAATGCAGGAAAAACCTGTATTTGGCTCTCGAGGACCTCATGCGTGCCCACTCCTGATCTATAATATTATTTATAGGATTATTTAAACTGGAAAAAGAAATCAAATGTTTAGCTACAATAAACTAGTTCATTAAAAATAATAATTCGATAATCTGACCGACAAACTAGGCCAAATTATGGAGATTAGAAGAGGACGGGGAAATTAGTGATAGATATGATTGAACATGGTTACTTTTAATCTTATATAGCAACGGTGGGCAAATGCGGCTCTTCGTTGAGTAAACTGCGGCTCATTGATAATTGAATTTTTGATAATTGAATTCGATTTTTTTATTTTGAAATTTTTTCAACTGAATTTTTAAAAAAAATTTTTGTTGCAATTGTATTTTCATGGTTAGTTCATTTTTACCTGTGTCACAAAATAGGTGTAAACAGAATTAAAATTTATAGTGTCATTCGATGGCGGTATTTAGAATCAAAATTTAATATTTCCTTATTACATTCTACCTTGTTTGATTCTTTTTATAAGCAATATTTAAATAATACATGTCTCACTACACTATATACCAGGGGTGGGCAAGTGAGGCTCTTTGATGAGCCATGTGGCTCTCTAGGACCTCATGCGTGCCCACCCCTGGAATATACTGTTATATTTCTGTTCAAATGATGTATATTATTTCTACAATACAACAAGTAGACGGTTGTTGAATTTATGTCGAGAATTATGATGAGCGCTTTGGAGCGTTATCCACCAGGGAAAATTTGATGGGACTGAAGTCAGACAATGGTAGTGGAGGAATGCGATTGAATATTTGACGATTAAAGTACACTTAACGGCTCATGTGATCAAATAACACTTTTCTGGGTTACGCTGTAAACCCCATAACGGGGAATAATTGTGGTTATCTGTAATTATTATTGATATCCTCACCAATTACTAGACGCAAACACCTCTCGTTTCACACAAATTCCTTTTTATTCGTCAACCCCTTTAAAACCACCCCCAATTGTTTGTAATGCTATCATAATCAAATCAAGACTTGCAACTCTAAATTTTTCGATTTCGTTTATCAAGAAATGATTATGAGCAACATGGAACAAATTACTAAACATCATAGAAAGGACATTTTTACACTTTTCTTATTTTTTAACGCCCAATACAAAAGATAAATAAATAAACATTTGTAATACACATGAAATATCGTATTAATTACCATAAAAACCATTATCAAAAACAACCAATAAAATGCACAATCAGTAACCTAGCAACAATTTGACCTAATTAATAATTCATAAAAAAATTAAGTCTGTTAATGATCTTTATTACTAATTACAAATTCCTCCTCATCAAGATTCGTATGGTCTAATGGGAAAAATTAATTATAAAAATCCCAATAAAGAAATAATCTTACAAATACTGAGCAACCAAAACCTTATGATCCCTTTCATATGGTTCCATTGACAGCCAGGATTTCGGTTTGAACTTCAATTTGGAAATGACATCCTTTTCACTTAAAAATGCATTTTCCGGTTCTGCTGTCGAATCGATACATGAGGCTTTTAATGAGATGACTGCGTATCCTCCTGGTTTCAAGAAGAAATCAGCATTGACAGCTACAATTCTTGACTGATCTGGTTGAGCAACATCGGCGAAAATTGTGTCGACTTGATCTAAATGATGTTATTGATCTGGTTTACAGTTGTTAATTAGCATTACTGATCATCATTCTGTATTTATACGGATGTCTGGCATCTTCAACAATAGGAACGATATTTGTTCGTTTCTTAGCAACATTCAACATTTCTCTACCAACTCTTTCCGCAAATTCGACCGCGTACACAACTCCCGTTGGTCCGACAATGTCACTGACGTGAGACACACTGGTTCCAGTTGATGCTCCCAGATATAGAACTTTAGCCCCAATTGGTATATGGATATCATCAATACCATTGAGAATTGATGCAGCTAACTTAGATCTGTAAGGATTCCATGATCTGTATTCAACTTTATCATCACCTGTCTAAATTCATTATTTAAAATAAAATAGATAAAAAATTTATCAATACTCCTATGGCTATGCGTTTCTCACCATATACTGAAACTCCTGGTACCAAATTTTTAGTGAGCAAAGTTTCATCTTTTCCTTGAACATAGAAAACTCCCGGGTGACGATGTTCAACGATTTGTTTACCGCCTCTTGCACCTCCTCGGCCACCACGACCACCTCGGAATGACCCACCTCCACGGCTTCCACCTCTGAATCCTCCTCGATCACCACCTCTGAATCCTCCTCTATCACCGCCTCCTCGGCCACCACGACCACCACCTCTTGAATCTTGATTATTTCATATTAAAAGAAAAAATCAAAAGTTATAAAAAATATACCTCCAAATCCCATTTTTATATTATTAATTAATTAATGAAGTCACGCTAAAATTTTATAGGAAATATTTAAACAAAATTATCGGCTATTAAAATAGAGATTTTATTTTTTTAAATGTTTCAAGTTTTATTAAATAAAAATTTCTTATTTCTAATTCCATTTAATATCAAACTTTAAATATAATTTAAATAGACATTAAATTAGCTGACATAATATATGCAATTAAAATATGTAAAAAGGTAATAAATATCTTTTTAAAAATTATTGATAATTTCCAAATTATCATAAATATACAACAATGATCAAATTAAAATGATTTAAATAGAGCATAAAATGTTAATTTTTTGGGTTTTAGTATAAATTACATAAATTTTAATGTTTGAAATTAAGTATTGTTAACAAAATATATTCCGAATAAAGCCTTTTTTTGTTTCTTATTTTTTCTTATGTTTGAAATTTTTAATTTTATAAATTAACTCAAAATTTGAAAGAGCAAGGAATTTTTAATTTTGATTGGAATAAATTATCAATGGAAATGTGTCGGGCTACTATGGAATATTGCTGGGGAAATGGTATGGATAAATGATGAGAATCAGATAGGCTAAAAATATAAATGTCTAAGGCGAAATCAGTAGTGATTCGTTGTCTGACGATCACATGGCTATTGAAACTAACATCCGTATTTAATTGAGACGGCCAAGTAGGTACTGTATTCAGTGGCTGGATAGGAGCAGACAGGCAAGCTTTGTTGCCAAGACTACTCTCTACTTGACATCCATTTGGAAATCTGGACTGTCGATAGAAGGCCTAATGTCAAAGTAAATTAATTAATGAAAATTATAAATCGCTTCGTGACCCAAACGAAAAATTATTGATGGCAAGGTTGAAAATCGTTAACTAACTTGCTGCTTTGAGTTATATTGATTATATATACAGACAAACGACATAAACAAGTAATGGAAACATGCAACCAAAGAAAACAACAACAACTTAATACCAAGGTTTAGGATGTATGATGTTCGGAGTGTCTAGAAGAAATATCTTCTGCACCCGCTAAGAGTTGACCGAGATTAAATAGAAAGTCGTCCATATCAACGGTAAACAAGATGTATCATCTTTCGAACTCAAGATCATTCTCTGGAGTAATCTCCTTTCCTTGCATTTCGGCCGCCGCTTTCCGTAGATGCTTTTTTTTATTTCTGAGCGTCCAACATTGATGTTTTCGTCTTAGAAATCGTCTTGGGTGAAGACGTGGTCGCTGTACATAGGTCGATAACTGCGGAGTAGAAGACAAAATATAAAATGTTGGGGAGATGATCATTGAAGGAGAAATGGTGAAAGCTGGACATTCGATGAAGGGATTTTAGTCCAGATTGATTCGGTGTCGGAATCACATTGGCCAGCTCCACCAGCGGAAGATTAGGAATTCAGTATTGAATCTTGGCTTTGGTCTATATCTGATGAACTACATTATACTGCTCCTACACTTGAAAAAGGTAGTGCCGAAAATTCGTGAATATCTAAAAACATCGATATATTACTGATTTATAGTATCCAAGCTTTTTTAATAAATAAAATAACTTAAAATAATTATAAATAATAAAAATAATAATAATAATAATAATAATAATAATAATAATAATAATAATAATAATAATAATAATAATAATAATAATAATAATAATAATAATAATAATAATAATAATAATAATAATAATAATAATAATAATAATAATAATAATAATAATAATAATAATAATAATAATAATAATAATAATAATAATAATAATAATATAATAATAATAATAATAATAATAATAATAATAATAATAATAATAATAATAATAATAATAATAATAATAATAATAATAATAATAATAATAATAATAATAATAATAATAATAATAATAATAATAATATAAATAATAATAATAATAATAATAATAATAATAATAATAATAATAATAATAATAATAATAATAATAATAATAATAATAACTTTCTCCTGCAAACTTAAAATTTGTCTTTTCTAATCCAGAGTCGATGGTATTGTCGCTTTCGTTCAAATGACTACCGTAGTGGTCATGTGGCAATATCAGTCCAGTAAGTTCCTTACTAAGTGCTGCCATTTTTCTCTCGACCAAATCGCCTTTAATTCTTGCAGCCAGTGATCAACTTTAACTTGTAAATCTGTATAATTTTTTATTTTATTCCAATTTTTAATCAGTTCTTGGCAAATCTGTTTGCTCTTTGTTGGATATGCCAACACGTACGCGTCAAAAAGACACTGGAACATTTTATTTTTGTCCGTCGTGACGGATAATTTGATCTAAAAAAATAATTTGAAATCTATAAATTGTTATATTGTATAAATATTAATTTTTATTATACAATTTTTAATTCAAAAATATTGATTTCTTTATGGAAGACGCATTGGCAATTAATTTGCACGCTTGCCATATAGACGGTAACTAATTATTATTTCACATGCAAAAAATGGTTTGTCCTCTCTTCAGGTCGTGTAAGTTATTTTTTATCCGTGTTAAATGGGGAAACGTTTTGTTTAATTTGTTTAAATAATTTGTTTAATTTGACGTGTATAAATAATAATCATAATCTTTTATTTAATGTGACGTTACATTTCTCAAACCCCGTCCCCTTCGTCACACATCGTCACAAATGTCTGACCCCCTCCCCCTAAGTGCGTGACGTCATTTATGGACGGCCCTTTATTGACCATCATAAATTTCCAAAATCCAAGAAATTGTGAAATTCCATATAATAATTTCCGACACATTAAGAATTCACCCAGCTCTAAACAACCAAATGTTTTTTATTTATGATTTTACTCGATGGGGTTCAAAATCCCCTAAATATCCCTTAAAGAAACGAAATGTTCTTAAAACGTTCGCTATCAATTACAAATATACTCATGATATTTTAAATGCAAGTTAATGGCAAGTATTCACACTGGATAGCCTGGTCTGACTGTATTAATACTATTAGAAGTGCCGACAGCTTGAAAATATTACATTAGACAAAGTTTATTAGAAAAATCCAAATTTCATTTATAACTTTGTTGATAAAGAAAAGAAATTACAAAAATAAAAACAAAATCAAAAAATTTGAGAAGAGATAGCATGGGGTACATATATATATATATATATATATAGGATATAATTTATTAGAAATCCAAGTGAGATTCAGTGATGGATGAAATTAAGTACAATTGAAAAAAATGTTTCTCAAGTGTTTTAAATAAACTAGACACTTTGCAGTTGCAATCATTAACTATTTCACTGTGCCATGCCATTTAAACAAAACCCTTTTGTAATTTTAATTAGGTCAGTTTTGAAACCATTTCTATGCAATGAGTATTAATTGAAGCATATGTAAAAATGTGATTCACATAGATTATTAGGCCAGTCATCTTGGTAAACAGCAATTACTTTAATTAAAACATATTTTACAAAGTGTGCTTTAGAAACAGCACACTAATATTGATAAGATATTGATTAACGCAGGTAAGATGAGCTCTGAAACGAGAAAATCTCAAAACATTTTAAAAGGTTCGTTATTTCATTTCAATTTATGCACAGGGTTCATTAAATTTTTCTCAGGTCTAGTTAAGAATACGAAGTTTGGAAGATCGGAAAGTGTGCCATTTGTTCATGAAGTGTCGAAATCCAAGAAAAACAAGGAAAACAATTACCAACAAATATACAGTAACAAATATACAATAACTCTCACTCATATCGGACTACCAAGTGACACCTTCGATCAAATAAAATTACATTCAAATTTTAAAAACTTTCAAAGGAGCGTTGCAAATTTTAACCGAATCTTTCCAATATATTTTGAACCAACAGAGATTGATCTCAAAAAACTGAAGCGCATAATGACAGAACAACTGAAAACCTTCGAAAACACCCAATATCAAACTCATCAAAAAAGGATCAACGGTTCCGTTGAATGTGATGACGATTGCGACTGTGAGTATGATAACGAGATCAGTAAAATCAACGAAAACTCTTTCAATTTTGATTCATCCAAGAAATTCCGATCCAGCTCGGCTTTGTCATCAAAAATTCCGACACCAATCAAACGACCATTAACCGAGCGACCTCTGTCGAAAATTGAAATGAGAATACAACGTAAACAGTCATCAGAAACGTACAACCAAATGTCATTAAGCAGCAATAACGTGAGTTCACTGGCATCATTTCAGAGCAACAGCCCCCACAAGAAGGGGGTAGTGAATTTTGATGAATGTTTTTAAAAATCACAAATTTAATTGTAATTTAAATATCTTTTGAATTTCATTTTGAAAAGTTATCAATGAAAATTTTTATGTGTTAAATAAATAATAAAATAAATAATAATAATGGTTAATAATAATAAATTAGTAATGAATTATTAATTTTTTAAAAAATATTTTTAATTAATTTTTTTTCATTACAACTATGGATCAATTTATTTTCTCTGAAGTGTTACAAAACAAAATTTTTAGTTGTAATGATAATAAAAAAATATTGCAAGAACTTTTTTCAAATTTCACCACTGATTTCTTTTCCATTGTATTTATTAAAAAGCTTGACTATGAATCAGTAATATATCGATGTTTTTGATATTCACGAATTTTCGGAACCGCCCTTTTCAAGTGAATTTTGATCACATAAAAGAATGTAAAAAAAATTAAAACAGGTCAAATGTGAGAAAAAATGATTTTATTATGTAATTAATAATGAAAAATAATTTGATAATAATTAATTTTTATTTAAATTCGCCTCTTTTTTAACATTATCTAATTAGTATAAAGTTAACAGATAGGTTTAGGAAATTAGTAAAAATATATATTTTGGCGTCGAAGGAACTTCTATATCACAGAACTTCTAGTATCAATTGAATCCATTTAAAATCAAGATTTCGAATACAACGTTTTCATTATTTAATAACAATAATATTTAAACAAATCATAATATGTTTGAGGAGTTTCTATAAAAATAATTAATGCATAAGTAAGGATTTCAACATACAGGCAACATACAAAAATAACTTAATTTATATTTTAGAACACTTCACAAAGTGACCAAAGCAAATTTTTACTCGTTAGAAAGTTACAAAATTTCAATTTATTAGAAGCAATTCTTTCATCGGTTTTTGAGTGGCAAGGCTTAGTTGTTTATATGAATTGTTTTTGTTACTATAGAAGTGTGACTATTAATAGTTTTTAATGAAAATCTTGCTTACTAAGTATATACGGTTTTCATCTATTAGTTTAACCTTGAAATTTAATAGTTTTAAGCATTCGTTTAATAAATTTTATTTTAATTTGATTATGTTTGGCAATTATGCATATTGAACAATTATCTACATAAGGCTTTTTCAGCCAGAGACCCAAAAAATTTTAAATAATTAAAGTTCAATACCTATATTATGACAAAAATATAAACTCATAAATATATTATAAATATATTATGGTTAAATAACATATAAAATAAATGTTTACTTAATTTAATAATATACACGAAAAAAGGGCGAGAAAATTGACTAAAAATTATGAAATAAAATTCACCTACGTGTAATATTGTGATGTAATTGTATTGGAATATGTGAATTTTATGCACCTGTATTATGTTATGCAAACCTTTATAATTAATGTATATAAATGCCTGCATGTTTGATAGATTATCTTGATTGTCTGAGTCCCCAGATCATATCATCGATCTTTTCATTAATAAATCCTTAAACTATGGTTACTTAATCTTATTATATTACGTATTAAGAGTTTAACACACTTTTCATAATAAATGTGATTATTAATAATATGTATTTTCTTAAATATGAATTATGACCTTTTACATCAATATTGAGTAATATGGCGCTCAGTTCTTTCTGCCTACGCCTCTAGTAACACTATGGGACGGGAAAATCTAAAATTTTGGTAAATTGTAAGGATCACAAAAGGCTCTCGGGCACAAAAAGGCCTATAGACAGAAAATAGTTGGAAAACTGAGTAACACCTACATTGTGTACATTTAAAAAATATTATATATGAGTGTTAATCTTGAATAAAAGTAAGAGCAGGTTAAGCGATTCCATAAAAATAACAATAACTTGATCGTATTCTTCGACAAACCTAGAAATCCTAATATATAATGTGAAGTAGTACTGTACAACTGGTGGCCCATCGAATCATATTCTGTGGCCCGTTAACAATTTAAAAATTTCTTTCTTTGTTTTTAAATCTTTGTTTTAAAAGGTTTGTTCAACTTCGTAAAGAAATTAAACTTATCCTATGAAAACAGAATTGGATTCGTCATTTATTGCTCGTTTTAATGAAAAAATATTTTTAATTTCATTAGAATTTTTAGCAGATATTATCGAATATTTTGAATAAAAACTTGAAAGGCAAAGACCAAAACATAAGTTAATAAGCTAAATTAGTTTCGGTCGCATTCGATCAATAACAACTTGGTGCACTTCGAGTGTTGCAATAAACTTGATCACGAAACACAGGAAATCGGTCATCAATTAAACTTGAAAAATTTTGTACCGATGCTGGGCAAATTGATTGAAGGTTCTGATGCTCAATTTGCTGTTTTTGACGAAATTAAACCCGATTTAAAATTATTTAATAATCCGTTCACTGTCGAAGTTGAAGAAACCGATATTAAATATCAAATTGAACTATGTGAATGAATTGCAAGCAGATGAATTTTTTAAATAATGGACGGAGACTGGGGTAAATTTATTCAAAATGTTTCGAAATTGTTTAAATAGGAAAATATCCAAAATAGCTCGATTTGGGCTTAAAATTATTTTCTATGTTTGGTAGTACATATATTTGTGAATGAGCTTTTCTGACATGAAATATATCAAATCTATATATAGAAATTCAATGGCCTACAAAACATTTTGAGAATTTCTTTAGGGGTATTTACTATAGAAAAACAGAAAATAATGTTGGTGAGAAAAATAAAAGATAATTTTGACGAATGTATGACGGTGATTGAAGCTCTATGTGATCCTAGTAAAAATTTGGACGAATGGGGTACAACACAAGGTCTTTAACATGCTGTCGGTGATTTCACGTTTATCTGCTACGTTTACCTCTGGGCTGATCTACTTGAGGAAGTCAATCTTAACTAGAAGTACCTGCACACTAAAGGCTTAACTCTTGACAAAGTGGTGACTAAGTTAGTGGCCTTAAGATTATTTCTGTACGAGAATCGCATTTACTTAGTTGAGCATGCAATTGAACAGGCACTTTCAAAATTAGACCAATATGGAATTTCGGTAGAAAGAAGATTAAGGTTCAAGAAGAGAATGGCGGGAAACAACTGAGAGACGCTGTACTCTTTCTGCGAGAAGAAAACAATAAGGAGATACTGGAATGTATTGATCGTTTTCATTCAGAACTACTGATGAGATCAAAAGCGATCAAGGAAGTAGCAGATATGCTTGCTGCTGTTCAATCCAAGAGTCTACTATCGGTAAGTCAAGAAGAATTACTGGTATCCGTTCCCAAATTAACCTCTTTCTATAACGAGTTATCTGAAAATGAGCTTTTAAAAGAAATACCAAGTGGTGGGTTACTGATGATCAAATATTTTGCTCTTTAGTGCTGTTACCAGCGTAACCCAAGATGCAACATTGTTTACCGCTTGATACCCGTTGAGCGATCAACGTTGGTACTGTATCAAGAGGGTGAGTGCTCGCAAAAAGTGAGCGCACTACTTGCACTGTAATTGTCGAACACTCCTTTGGGTTCACGGACTGCCGATAGAAGGCTTGTGTCCGATTTGGCCTGGTCCCTTCACCAGATTGTCTTCCCAATACCATACCCTATTCATCCCCTTTATCTCCCACATACATCATTTTTTCCAATTCATGCACACACGCACACGTTTCATGGCAACTCTCTAGTGAAAGTTAATAATTATTTATTAAAATACCACACATAATTCAGGTTTATGTTGGGTTAATTTCCCGTTCAATCAAAATACCAAAAATTAATACTTAATTTTAATTCAGGCAATCCAGATTAAATTAAAGTTGAGTTTAATTATCCATATTTCTTTTCCTTTTAAAAATTAAATTTTCAATTAATAGTAAGAATAAAAATTTAATCCAAGGTGTTTAAATCACCTACTTATAATTATTATCCAGTTATTTTGCACTATGGAATTACTAATTTTTATTGATAAATTTATTGAAGAAAGCAATATAGAATATGGCGGAATAGCAATATATAATTCTATTCAAGTGTGTTCAGATTTTATTTGGTTTATAATGAGCCCTGTCGTTATAAAATATTGCAATGGTCGGATGTTCGAAGGTTTATTTCTATCGTTTATTCATTTAAGTTCTACACAAGATCCAATTTATGCTATTCGGAATTTAATTAGTCGAAATGGACATCCGGATTTTATTAAATTATTTTTAATCATTGTTTCGACTTTGTGTATTATATTTATTCTAAATGTGAAAATCGTTTTCCAGTTTTCAGATTATCTTGATTGTGATGAAAAACGTTTTCATGCTCATTCGTATAGATTAATAACAACTGGATCCATTCCATTTCGTTTGTTTAATGCGATTTATTTATCGAGATCGGCAGTACCTTTTTGAGAGATCGAATCATCAATTCGTCTTCATCAACGGAAACGTGTATCGTTACACGACATGTGCCGAGCAATATCGATGAAATGTGCTATGATTATTCATTAATCATTCAATCTCCAATGCCAAAACCGCTCGAATTTCAAGATTACTCTATTTCGTTTTTTATTTTGAAAATTATTTCTTGTATTATTTTGCATTTGAACTGGGTATTTTACGTTTCTCATTCGCCTGGCTTTGTTCATGAAGATAAGTTAAAGGTTTCTCGCAGCATTGTTGTGAAATCACAGGAAGAAATTGTCCGTTTGTTGAAATGTTCATCAGTTATCAGTGGTACTATTATTGGTGTCCTTGCTGTTTGGGAGATTTCGTAAATTTCCCAATTGTCAGTTTGATTGGTTTTGTGAATTTTGCTACGCACTGTATCAATTTTTAATGTAATCAGATTATAATATTTTTTGAAAATTAAATCTAAATGAATATTTATTTTATTTGTATATATTCTTTTTATTCATTCATTCTTATGCTTTCTTATTCTATGTATAATAACAATAATAATAACATTGATAGCTTTAATAATAATAATAGTAATAATAATAATAATGATGATAATAATAATCGTAGTAATAATAATAACACTAAGGGTAATAATGAGAATAATAATACATGCAAAGTCATAAAAAAAAATTTTTTTTGGATTATAGGACGACTAGAATTAACCTTAATTCCTGTTATTATACAACTTGGGGTCTTTATGGGGGAAGGTGGTCATATTTTTATAAGGTTGTTTTATAAATCGGTATGTACATACACACATCCACTTATATATACATATACATATACACCCACACATATATACATATATGGATATAGTTTAAATTAATAATATTGATGTCGTTTTCAGGGGGGGGGTGTTACTAAAAATAGGTTTTAGTGATTTTCCGTAATTTTATTGGAAGATAGGGCCATTGAGACTAAATTTAGAGATAGGGGAATCCCAAAATCAATAATTGGTTTTATAATTTTATTTTTTGAAATAAAGATAATTATTTTAATAATATAATAATAATAGTAATGATAATAGTAATAATAATGATAAGAGTGGTAATGTTAATGGTAATAATACTAATAATAATAATAATAGTAATAATAATAATAATAATATTAATAACGATAATAATAATAATGTTAATAATAATAATAAATGTAAGTTTATATTTTTACAAGATTCCCACATATGGGGGGTATCATTTACGAAAATTATGGAATTATTATTATTTTTTTTTTTTTTTGGTTTGATTTGAAATATAATTTAACTCTATACGAAGATGATATAATTTAGTGTACCTAAGGAATAGTTAATGGCTACATGATTTGAAGGGGGGTCATTTATGAAAATTTTCAATTTATATTTTAAAATATAATATAAGTTAAATATATATTAGGATAAGTTAATTTAAAATGCTTAGGTAATGGGTAATGACTGTATAATTTTGAGGGGGTCAGTTATGAACATTTCCAATTTAGAATTTTAAATATACTATAAGTTAAATATATATTAAAAGAAGTTAATTTAGGGTATTTATGCAATGGATAATGAATGTATAATTCGGAGGGGGGTCATTTATGAACATTTACAATTTATATTTTAAAATATACTATAAGTTAAATATATATTAAGATAAGCTAATTTAGTATATTTAGGTGGTAGTTGATGACTATATGGTTTATGGGGGGTCTTTGATGAAAAATTTTCAACTATGATGTTAAAGGCAATCTAAGTTGAGTTAAATTTATAGTTTATATTTTAAAGCTAATATAATTTTATAATTTATATTTTTATGAAGTTAAATTTATAGTTTATATTTTAGAACTGATATAATTTTATAATTTATACTTTTAAGTTTATAATTTATATTTGGTGAAGTTCAATTTATAGTTTATATTTCTAAAGCTAATATAATTTTATAATTTGTATTTTTAAGTTTATAATTTATATTTTTATGAAGTTAATTTTATGGTTTATATTTTAAAGCTAATATAATTTTATAATTTATACTTTTAGGTTTATAATTTATATTTGGTGAAGTTCAATTTATAGTTTATATTTCTAAAGCTAATATAATTTTATAATTTATATTTTTAAGTTTATACTTTATATTTTTATGAAGCTAATTTTATGGTTTATATTTTAAAGCTAATATAATTTTATAATTTATACTTTTATAATTAACTTAGAGTTATAATTTATAATTTTTATCGTCAATACAAATTTGTAATTTATAATTTCAAGAAATTAAATTTATAATTTATACCTTTATAACTAACCATAATTTATATTTTGAAGAAATTAAATCTATAAGTACAATTCACATTTTTATAAAATTGAGAGGATAATTTATACTTTTATGGGTTTACGATTTATATTTTTATAGTTAGTTTAGAGTCTATTCAATTTAGTGTAGAATAATGTGAAGATGTTGCCCGAACTTATAAGTTATAGATATGATATTAGTAGTTTATAGATAAAGAGACTTTATCAATATGTCTACGGGAGTTTGCGCATACCAAGACCATTACGATAGAGAAATTTAGTTTGCATCAAAATAGGTTATTTTGTGGGCATCTATAGATATTAGTTCACTTACCAGTGCGATTGAGATTATAACATCTTAGGTCTTACTCATCGCATGAACTTTAGGTTGCAGTATTCTTACAGGGAATGGTTCAAAATTTTTAAGTCTTTAATTGTCTTAAAAAATTTTTGCGCAGGGATCTCCCTGTTATTTTGAGTTAATTAGTTTCTTAGGTTCACATTGAATTTATAGTTTAAGAGGGATTCGTTTAGAAATAACCAGCTACACTAGCATGTTGTATTGTGTGAAATTTGAGTCAGGGGATATTCCCCGTTTATCAGTTCTTAATGTTGTGTGCAAAATAGTAAAATTTAAGTGTTATTTTAGATATGTAAGTTAACGAAAAGGTCGATTTAATTAAAATTTACCTACTTTCCCGACTACACTGAGTACGGTACGATAGGCCCTATTGTAATATGTATCCACAATTAGTTTCCCATAATTATTTCGTCCGCATAGTCCCTGTGACTATGCCAACTACCAAGAAGGATTTATACGCCCTACTCATGGTTAAACACCAATAGTTCGTGGCGACCTCTGGTTAAGATTATGATTTTAGTGCATGTAGGGTCGATGATCCGAAATCATTATGAACTGTGCATTCATAACTGACAAAGTGCATAGGTGCAGGTTTGGCTGGGATCTCGCTTCAAAATCATTGATAACTGACGATCTCATTCAAATCTACACCTTTATAATTAAATAGAAATAATGAAAACAAAGTTTCAATAATAATAATTTATAATTCACAATGAAATCGTCTTTACTTACAATCTCAGAAAAATCAAAATCAAAAATTTGGCATAAGAGCAAGCATTTGCATTTGCATTTTTTTTGCTTAAAAAGTGACGAAATGTGTTAGTTTATATAGCCTCTGTTTGACGTGTAAGTATACATGC
Source organism: Schmidtea polychroa (assembly GCA_959609185.1). Taxonomy (NCBI): domain Eukaryota; kingdom Metazoa; phylum Platyhelminthes; order Tricladida; family Dugesiidae; genus Schmidtea; species Schmidtea polychroa. The sequence goes on from CAUHTR010001207.1 coordinate 17,516, forward strand.
GTGCATTGATGCAGTAAAACAAATTCAGATTATTTTAATTCTCGAACATTCGATTTTTAATTTTTATCGATTTTGATGGCGATTTTTCAGTAAGAATTTTTGTTTTTATTTTTGAAATTTTATTTTCGAATTATTTTTTATTAAATTTGCCTCCATGATGGATTTCAGCATTTCCAGAACAGTCCATGCTAAATTTAATCTATTTCTTATTTTTAAATTGTTTTTTATGATTTCTTTTCTAAAATATTTATTTTTTAAACTAAAATATTTATTTTTTATAAATTTTATTGGGTCGTTTGGCCGTCATGATGGATTTCGCCATTTTTATGAATTGTTCTGGATTTTTATTCAAAATATCGATATAATTTTCTTTACGTAAGATTTTATGAAGATTTTCTTTAATTCTCTTTTTTAATTTTTACTAATCGCCTTTATTCGAATTTGTTTTTTGTTGTTTTATGTCTTTCGGTTATATTTGAGTAAGTTTTCGTGTAATACTTCTTGCTCGTGTTTTATTTTATTTTTAATTCAGATGTTTTATTTTTGGGTATATTATCTCTCTATTATCATTGTTTACTTGGTGTTTTATATATTTTTATTTAAGTAAACTTAATGCTGGGTATGCGTGTTGTGTACTGACACATTTCGTCCCATTCCCAACTTTGGGTCTAGAAATCAGTTCTAGCCCAACACAAGACTTAGAAGGTATATGAAAGCAGCAGATATTGATCTCCACAAAGCCATGGACTTGTCATCGTTTGATGTTTTGTAATTTATAGCTGAATGGGACTTCCTTGAATTTCTCCCAATACTGTTTCCAAGCCTTCAATTATTTCTCACAATTTGTGTGTCTGTGGCTTCATGTGAGCGGAGCTTTTCAAAACTAAATCTGATAAAGAATTATTTACAATCCATCATTGGACAGTGAAGATTTTCTGATCTGACTCTATTATCAATTGAAAGTGAGACCGTGAAGGACATAGACTTTGATGAAGTGATTGACAGGTTTGCAGCTCTGAAGACCAGGAAAGGAAAATTTTAAAGAATGTATTAATATCTATAACTTAACGTTGTTACAGTTCTTTAATAATTGTGCACGCTGACCTTCAGTTAACTTATTTTTCGTTTTTGTCATTTTGATACTGTTGACTTATTACATGTTGAATAAATAAGAATAAATCTGTGGTTGAAATCTGGAGGGGTGACACCGTGAGTTTACCGCACTGGCTGACACCAACCCTAGCGATGCTTCTGACTACTACTACTACTACTACTACTACTACTTTTTTCTTTCCTTCATTGGCTGACATTGTTTGAGATGTCCGTATATCGAGGATTTTCCACCAGGATGTTCTTTAACTCTTTGGTGCAAGTTCCTGAGCGTACTTCCAATGAAAATTTCTTTTTTTTGCTTTTCGACCCTTTCTTAACTTATTTTGATAAAATCATTATCACCATGATTCTTATCCCTGTCTGATATATACCTGGCTCGTTCTTCAAAATTGATGGTTCATTGATTTTCTGTAATTTCACATTCTTCGTCATTTTCATTTTCCTAGACATTATGAAAGTAATTCCAACAAATATTTTTCTCTTTCAACCTAAATTTTAACACTTTCAGCTTATGACAACTTTATCAGTTTTTTTTACTTATTCTTTTCACTTATATCTTCCACTTAAACCCTTGTAAAATATAACATCTCGGTCCTTGGATTTTACATTCTAAACATTATTATAAAATGATAACCAAGACAGTTAGTGTATTTATTTTAAAAGAAATACAAGTCAATGGGGTGTAGAAATGAAATAATTGGGCATGATATCATGACATAATTGACAACTAAAGGATATTTATTTGGAGTTGCTAACTTATTAAATAAGATTTGAGATAAATTAACAACCCCGGAGAACAGTATTGTAATTCCCACCAGAGTTCCAAAATATTTTTTTGGAAAAGAGGAAATAATGAAAGACCCAAGCAAACAAGCATTAAAAGATCGGCCAATACAAAAGAAAATGAATATCAAATAGTAAACATACTGATTTGCAATACCAACAAGAAGGGAAGGGATAAATATTACTGTTGCACAGATAAAACACGGTAACATGTAGACTTTGTCATACAAATAGAAATGTTTGTCCGAATGTTTAGTCGAATAAAACGACATAACCTTTGTCGTGGTATTTTTCAATTGAAAATCTAGCAATAAGCCTGAGAAAATTGAGGCCAAAATTCCTAATGAAAAAAATATGTTGCTTCTGAATTGCAATTTCTCCACCATAACCAGGTCATCATTAAATAAATATGTCAGTTGCGACCCCATTTGAGATAGGAAAAAGATAATTCGATATAAAGTCATTGTGAAAAAAAGCATATTCAAAATATATCTTTTGCTATAAAATGCCTTCCAAATAGTGGGAAAAGAGTTGATTAAGTAACGTTGTCTATGTAAGCTCATTGTTGCAAACAATTCTTCCTGTTCTTTTTCGTCTTGATAATCATCATGGGTAAGTGTTTCTATACTTGATGCAAAAGTCGGAATGTCAACGGAAATAATAAAATTAGGCAAAATGAAACATGAAGAACCAATTATAAATATCAATGAAAAACCCGCCAAAACAGTAAACGAAGCATATAGAGGTACCCCGCGTAAATAGAGTAAATTTATAAAAGTAAAAACCAAAATTGAAGCCCCCATTACACCACTCTCAATAGAAATCATTAAATTTTTGTGGTTTCTGAAATTATCAGCCAATGAGAAATTAGCTACAGTTATATTTAGCGCTGCATATGCGACTAAACAACCAGCCGGAATCAGTAGCCAGGAATTGTATTGGACAATTCCGAATAAAATGCAACCAATTGAAAAAATGATTGAGCATACGATTTTTGATAACTTAATCCCAAAACGATCCATCATCATCCCGCCGGGAATGGCCATTGCTGATCGAAAACTCACCCAAACGACGAAAATATTTCCGAAAAATAAATCTTGATCATAACAAGTCGGAAAACTTTGAGATTTGTTGGTAAGTGATGTTGTGTTCAAAATTTTGTCATTGGAATCACAGAACTGTGAAAATACACCCAACGATTTGTAGACATATGAAAGCGAATTGAATCCGTAGATAATTACGGTGAAGAAAAACATTTCTACGATACATACGATGGCTAAGGAAACCTTTTTCCATTCCTTGATTAAATAATTATACATTTTGGCTCTTTAAGGAGAGACAAGACGAATCAAAATGGGATCCAGATTAATAGATTCTTATTTATATTTAATCTACATTTTTTTCTAGTTCTTTAAAATAATTTTATAAATCAATATTTAATTTTTATAAATATGATCTTAAATCTAACATTTTATCATTAGAATTGAGCAAATAATAATTTATGCAAGCTTACACTATCTTCATATGGAACTCTAGCATAAGGCCTGGTTCTTTTTAACACTTCTTTCAAATTCCTTGAAATGCTCTGTGAATCTTTATTAGTCATATTTTTCGAAATAACAAACTTATTAGGTCCATACTCCTTGTTAGAAAAGATGTAACTTCAAAGTGGGTTAATTCAACACCTGACTAAAGTGTGTCTCTACACCAAACTCCATTGAGACACACCTTTTATAATATAAGAAAAAACCAATAACGTTATAATATTGAAAAATACCTACTCATTCTATACTGTTGAGGATACCTAAATAATAATTCATAAAGAAATAAATAAAATTACCTGGGGGAAGATCGCCATGACAAACGGGACGATCTATAGAGACTCAGAAAAGAAAACGGAAGTGAAAAGAAATTAAAAATGAGAAAGAAAAAGGAAATAAAAGTTATCAAACAGGAAAGTAAAAATCAAGGTCAGTACTAATCAATTAGTACAAAAAGGAAAAGGAATTTTGGAATCGGGGAAAAAGGAAAACAACAATATCCTTATCTCGACAGCTTGCGAGTGATAATAGAATTGATGGGAGAAGGCGGCCAAACAAGAAAGGAAAAAGGGAAAAAACAACTTGACAGCTGTCAGAGATAAAAATGGGACAGTCGGGGAAAGTAGGAGATGGAAAGTGGAAAACCACTTGATTATCTGGAGTGCCACAATAGATGCGAACTATATAAGGGAAAACTGGTGAACATGAAATTAGAACAAAAGGAGAACAAAAGAAGACGACAAAATTAGAAGGAGAATTAGAGACAAAGCGATTCAAAATTTGGAAACGATTTGAGATACGATTTGAGAGACGATTTGGGAGATAAAACTATTGGAGAAAATTAGACGTTGGACGAAACGTTGTTGGACAAACGAGTGTCAAAAATAATTGTAAAGGAAATAATTGTGGAAAATAATTATTGGAGAAGAGTTGAAGAAAGGGATTAGTTGAGTAATAAAACGAAAAGAAGTTATTGATTAATTGAATAAAGTTGTGAAGAAAGTCAAAGAAGACAACCAGTTCAAAATCCCAGTTTAGAAACCAATCAGTAATTTGTGATCTTTTAATCCGGTGTTATACACAAGTGCTATTCCTCACCGAGTGTTGCAATAAGCATTGTATAGTCACCAAGCAGAGTGTTGAATTTATTGTCAGTGTCAAGTGAAAGTTTATTTGTGATTATCAATAAAGATTTCTGTTGTCAAGTGTTATTTGTGAATTATATAAAGACACGCTTGGAGTCAGAGTAACATTAAATTTTATCACCAACTCAATAACCCAACAATACCATTTTAGTTTCAAAATGAGAATAGTAAACCTCAAAATCAAAATAGTAAATTTCAATATAAAAATTGTTAAAATTAAAACGAGAAAAGTAAGCCTGATTTTTTACAAATTGTTTAAATTAAACAGCAGAATTGTAATTGTTTATATGTATTTGTATAGCAAAATTGAAAGGCCCAAAATATGTCTGTGACAATTAAAAAATTAGAAAAAGAATATAAAAAAATGCAATTACTTGCCGTGTCAAACATGGATGGAGACTGGCGACTACTTACACGTACAATTAACATTCCACAATCAACAGCTTTTCGTTGGATAGCAGAGGGAGAAACCATAGATAAATGAGGAGGGAAAAAATTTAGCAAAATTACTGAAATTCATTTAGATTATTTTATTGAAATGATCGAAAAAAACTGTCGTATTACATTAACCCTTTCGCACCGACTTTCCGCTAATGACACTATGCTAAATTTATATATTGGAACTTGTTAATATTGACCTAAATATGAAATATTCTCATTTTTGTAATCGTGGCGCTTCTGAATATCCTAGAAAGTCCTAAGATAATAAGTCCCTTTAACACCGCAAATTGCTTTGAAAATATCCCAGTAGGATCATGATGAAAGTTTCTGGGACGTATTGTCCCAATAGGGGCGAAAGGGTTAACGGAACTCGGTGCAGCGTTTGAAAAAAAATTTTACTTTCAGGTTCGTTCAAGAAAGAAAATACAAAAAGCGTGGATGAAAACCTGCCTTCGTCAAGTAATGGTTAGACATAGTGAACCAGTTGTTATGGTAATTGACAATGCACCTTACCACAGTAAAATCGAAGAAGATTTGCAGGAGCAGGAATTTCGTGAAAACAAGATAATTAGACTTGGACATTATAGTGCAATGTTTAACCCAATTGAGTTATGTTAAAAGAGAGCTCTCAAGAAAGGTTTAAAGTATTCTTAATAGTATTTTTAAAAGTATTTTTATAGTGTTATCCTCTGGAAGTACAATGAGATGAAAGGTTTGTGAGTTTTGATAAAAGAGAATGGAGCTAAATGCAGCACAGATAAAATGCTGAAGAGTTTTTAAGACCATTATTTCTCAAAGTGAGAAATTGGCAGAACAATTAAACATCCAGTTGACAATTCCCAGACAATGTAAGAGGCAAAGACACCATTCAAATAATGGTGGTTCAACTGTTGAATAATACTTTCGAAGATCTGTCTTTATACCATACTTGGATTCAATCATCTCATCGTTGGAGAGCAGATTCAATGACAATAACAAAATAAATTTTAGTCTATTTTCACTTCACCCAGTGGAAATGTTGAAACTTTCAAAAGATGAATTCAAAACTCACAGAAAACATCATAATGGAGTATCAAATTGAAAACTTCGATGCTGAGGCAAGCACTTGGTTTGAGATGTGGTCAAATAAGAAGTCGGATTTTGAAATCAAAAGTCGCAATGGAATGATGAATTTATTATAATTCAAAGACCTTTTTCCAGCTATTAAGAAAGCAGTTCTTATTGCTTTAACATGGCCAGTGTCAGCTTGTACTGTTGAAAGATCATTTAGCACTCTGAGAAGAAGTCAAAAAGTGGCTAAGGTCAACAATGTGTGAAAATAGACTTTCTAGACTTTGCATGATGAGTGTTCATCGTGACAGAATCAATGACAGTAAAAGAAAAGGAAAAGTAATGGATAAAGGGATCAATAAATTTGGTCAAGATCATAGACGTTTGCAGTTTCTTTTCAAAATGTAATATTTATGAATAAGTCTGTAATTTTGTTTTATAATTGAATAAATATTTATGGAAAATATACAACAAAGAACTTTTTTTACGTTTTTTGATTCTGTTTATTCCTAAAATCACATTAATGTTTCAACCATAAAAATGATTTCAATTGAAACCATCAATATTATTATTAATCTGATTATATATAGTAACAATATTTTTTCGTAAATGAGCATAACAAGAATTTAAATGATATTAATTGTTGTATGTTTAAGTATTACATTAATATGTAGAAGTTCTCTACTTTGTTTTTTTTTGCTCCCCCACCCCTCATTGAAAAAGTTCCTGCGGACGCCCATGCATAAATGGTGACTCACATCAACTGGTTTGCACACCAACGTACATTATAAACCATGTTAACTTTCGGAATTAAGTATATTATATCCGATTTCGTTCTATTGCATTTTTGTAGTGTGTATTGAATTACCTTACACTACAAGCCAATAGAATTTAATTGTTATTTGGCCATTTTATCAGGTAATTATTTAAATTTAATCCAATATTTATTTTCAAATAATTTTTTCTAATAATCTAAACATCCATTTATATGGAATTTGATATGAAAACTTGAATTAAGTTAGTAAAATTATTAATAAATAATTTTTTTGAAACTATTTTAAAGAATGTCCATAAAATTTATTTGTTGCTATCGAACGTAATGGTTTTTCATCATAGAAATAACATTTTCAATATATAAACAAAGAAAATACTTTTACTCAGAAATGAATGAGAAAAACAAATTGTATATGAAGTAAAATAAAAGACTCAAAACATATTATTAAAGAAATGGTTTAACCAAAATGTATCATGTTCATCTTATTATTAGTAATTAGAGAAGATAACGTACTAAGAGAAATATGCAAAGAAACTTGAAAAATCAAATTTTTTAAAATATGATAAATTTTGTTTTTTTATTTTTATTTTTTGCTTTATTTAGCACTTTATTTATTGAATTAATTAATTACAGTAGATTTCGCTTATAGAGAACTTGCTTAAAGAGAACAAAATCGGTTAAAGAGATTTTTTTGGTTTAAAAACGGCATTTACCCCAATTTTTCAGTGTAAATGTTCTCTTTAACCGATCATCGGTTAAAGAGAACATTTTTTTATATATTTTTTTATTTTTTTATTTCGAAATACAGTTTATTTTAGACAGTAAACATATAATTTAATTATTTTTGTTTTAAAAAGGTAATTGATTAAATGGTAACCTGATTAAAGGTTATTTGATTAATTGAAAATATTATTTTACTTAAAAATTTCAGGCCATAATGAAATCAAGTTCTAGGACAATTCTAACACTCAAACAGAAATTTGAAATCATAGCACTTTTTGAGAAAGGAGAAAGCCAAGCATCATTAGCCAGAAAATATAAAATATCACCTTCATCAATATCAAACATTTGTCACAAGAAAAGGGAAGAAATACTTGAGGCCTACAGTTTCAGGCCTTCATCAACCAAGAAACTGAAACAATCTTTTCATGATGATTTAGATATTCAGTTAAGGAATTGGTATTTGCTGCAACGATCCAAAAAGATTCCCATTAACAGTGTATTACTTATTGAAAAAGCTGATCAAATTGCCAAATACCTAAAGATTCAAGATTTTACTTGCACAATGAGTTGGATCCAACATTTTAAAACTCGGCATTCTCTTGTTTTCGGATCTATTTCTGGAGAAGCTGGTGATGTAAATAATGAGTTGGTGGCGTCGTGGCTTAAAAATGAGTGGCCGGAAATTAGGAAAGGTTATGGTAACAAAGATATTTTTAATGCAGACGAAACGGGTTTATTTTACAGGCTTTTACCAAATAAAACAATTAAGGTTAAAGGAGAAAGGTGCGTTGGAGGTCAGTTATCTAAGGATAGGATAACTTTGTTATTTTGTGCAAGTATGGAAGGTGAAAAATTGCCTCCATTAATAATTGGAAAATCAAAAAATCCCCGATGTTTTAAAAATGTTGATATTACTTCCCTAAATTATAAAAACAATCAGAATGCATGGATGACGTCAATACTTTTTTCAAATTGGATTGTGTCATGGGATTCTAAATTAAGAAGTATTGGAAGAAATATTATTTTATTAGTAGATAATTGTTCTTCCCATCCTCCATTAGGTCAATCTTTAACAAATATTGATCTAATTTTTATGCCTCCAAATACCACAAGTAAGTAACAGCCTTTAGATGCCGGGGTTATCAATGCTTTTAAGCAGTATTATAAAAAAGGAATTGTTACAAAAATGATTCATTTTTATGATTCTTATCCAGAAGAAAAATTTAAAGTAAGTATTCTTGATGCAATTAGTATGGCTAAAACGGCTTGGTCAAAAGTTAGCTGTAATACTATAAAAATTGTTTTAGGCATGCTGGTTTCGGCGAAGTGGTTGAAGGAAATTTTCATCTGATATAGAGGAATATTTTGAAAAGCAACACTCGTTTACTGATTTTGTTAATGCTGAAGAAAATTTAGTAACAGAAAATGTCACTGAACAGGAAGTAGAATTAAATTTGTCGCTATCTGATACGTCAGATAACAATCAATGTGTTGAGCTTCCCCAACATTCATAAAGCATTTGAGTGCATGCAACAAGTAGTTCTTTTTTATTCAAATCAGGATAAAACTGGCCATTTACAAGAAAGTTTAATAGCAATTGAATCAGATTTGGAGAAGATTTTACTCAAGAAAAAAACCAGGCAACGGAAAATAACTGAGCTTATTTTCAAAAAATAAATGTGTTAGTTAGTAAAATTTTTTGAATATTTTTTAAATTATCCTTATTAAAAAGTATCGGTTATAGAGAAGTATCGGTTATAGAGAACATTTTTTCAAGTCCCAAAAATGTTCTCTTTAAGTGGTATCTACTGTATTATTGTAGGATCCATGTAAATAATACTGATTTGAAAATGATATTATGCATGTTGAATTTGTATAACTAAATATTACGTAATGTATGTTTGAATGTCAAAGATGTGATATTGTATTATGTATGTGTGTCTCTCGCTCACAATACTTACAATATAATTACTCCCTACCGAGGGATAATCAGCTTTAGTAATAATAAATCTATATGTCTCAAAGTTTTCTAATAATTATAGGTTTTGAAAACTTAAAGTACAAAGAGTAAATTTAAAATTAATTTTGAAGGTTATATTTTATTATTTTATTTTAATGAATAATTATATAATTATTAAAAATTATTTTTTTTTAAATAAATTTCAAAATTGGAAGTATGACAAGTAAAAACGATATTCATAAAAAAACAATTAAAAAATAAAATATGTCGTTGTTTAAATGAATCAATAACAAATGAAAACTCAAAATATTTTCTTGTCAATTATTTAAATTACTCAGAAATTGTTACAGCACACAAGACTGGAAAATGTTTGACGTATGCAACCTGAAACAAAGTGAAATAAATAGATATTCAAAACAGATCATTCTTCCTGATCTAGGAATAAACGGTTCAATTAATTAATAAAATATATTTTTATGCTTTTATTACAGGTCAAGTATCGCTGAAAAATGGACGAATTTTAATAGTAGGTTGCGGTGGATTAGGGTGCTCCGCCAGTATATTTTTAACAGGATCCGGCGTCGGGATGATCGGACTAGTAGATGATGATTTAGTGGATGAAAACAACCTTGGCCAAATATGCTATACTGAATCAAACATCAAGAAAAACAAATCTCATTCACTCGCAGAAGCACTAAAAATGTTATTAATAAATTTATTATTTATTTATATAATTTCTACATAACGTTTGAAGGTTAAATTCGATGGTAGCTATTACAAGCCACCCCATCAGGCTCAACTGTCACAACGCGATGGATGTTATTAAAAAGTACAATTTATTGGAATTATTTGTCAAAAGTGACTCATTTTCATTTAGCTATGATGTCATATTAGATTGCACGAATAACGCAGCGTCGAGATACATTTTAAATGACTGTTGCGTTATTCTTAAAAAGCCATTGGTAAGTGCCGATGCCCTAGGATTCGAAGGCCATTTGACAATTTATAATCACAAAAATAGTCCATGCTATCGCTGTCTGTTTCCGATTTCATCCGAAACCAATTCACTAAAATCTAGCAGCGACGTAGGCGTTTTAAGTGGAGGTAGGTGCTAATTTTATTCTAGAAAATTTGGTTTAGAAAGTTTGGTTTAGTTATGGGGGTGCTTGGAATTTTGCAGGCGAATGAGACAGTGAAAATAATTACTCAAGTTGGAAGTTCGTGTATAAATATATTTTTAAAATTTAAATTACAATTTTGAGACGTCTTATTAATAGAAAAGGCTCCAGGTACGTTATTTTGAAAAGAAAACTTTCAAATAAATGAACAAAAACGGCTGTATGCAAAAATACAAAACCTTTGTTAAATTTTCTGTATTACAATTGAATTAAAAATACGATTGAACCAATTTCTATTTTGATGTTCAATTGAAAAATTGCAATTTTTTTTATAATATTTATGGCACCCCAAAAATTGCAATTATAATTTTAGTAAAATAATTTTTTTATAAAAATTTTTAAATTAATTTTAATTATTTAAATATGATTATAAAATTTAAAAAAATATATTTCATGACGCTTATTCACTTTCCAGTAACTATGTTCCAATTTTATCGCTCGAGTTGTAATAGAATATAAAATATTTAAAAACGTTATCTTTAGCAAAGTTTAGGGTTTTGCATTATTAATCAATGAAATTGACATATGAAAATTACACTTTTGCTTCGAAACCACGGTTTTTAATTGCTTAAATGCAAAATCATTATTTATTCAATATAATCAAGATAAGGTTTTACAAATTAATAAAATATTAGAAAAAAAATTTTTTATTGAAATTAATTTTTAATTTTTAATTACCTTATCGGGTTACATATGTCCAGAATGTCTCATTATAACACCAGGTAGGTTAACGACAACACGGACACCATCTTAGAAGATTCGAAAAAACGAAGAGCAGTATGATCACTGAAAGTAATACTCTTTCTAATATTAATTATAAATATAGTTAGGCAAAACTCTGACACCACAAAACGAAAGTCAATATTTTACGGAAATGGAGAATCTAACATACAATTTTGTCCGCGTCGGGAGTCTGACTTAAATGGTTCTCGTGTTGAATTGACAAGCGTTGTATCAGCAATTAATTCTCCTAACATTGTTATTCCAGATTGTCTCATCAAAGAAATAGAAGGTCATATTCAACGAATGGGGACAGTAAAAATAGAATTTGGACTTTATGCTAAATTTATCAAAGAGGATGGTGAAATTAAAAAGTGGTGTTTGTCAAATAAAGCAATTACAATGTCATGTTCATTTATTAATGATGGGATTGAAAAATTAAAAAAAAGTTGGAGAAATACACTCAACAAAGTAGTGGGTCGAGAATTCATAAAATATTAGAAGTTACTATGATTTTAACTAAATTATCAGACATAATACATGTATCTAGTAAGTTTTTTTACATAATATAAAATATGCATTAATATTTTTTACAGGATCAAGTTACATTAAAATGCCAAATTACCTGATAAAACTGCCAGGCTTTAGTTAATGTACATAATAAAGATCAATTTTACTTTTTAAATAGCATACTAGCTGTATTCAGGGCCTAGGAGAGAGATGCGGGGCCCGGGGCCAAATTTTTTTTGAGGCCCCTTTTTAATAATTAAAAAATATATATAGTTAGCGACAACACAATATAAAAGCAAATTTTATTATATTAATGATTTACGGGCTTTTGAAATTGCAAATTTATCAATTATTTCACTAAAATTTAGGTTTCTTGCAATATCGTTATTAATATGCAGCATTGGTAATACATTTAGCCGCTCTTGTGCCAATGTAGATCTCAAGAAATTCTTAATACGTCTTTGAGCCGAGATGCCTTTTCTCCATTCTGAAGCGTTTTATGAAAGATATGAACTGGAAATTTTTTGTTTTCGATGTCGATTGGAAGTGATTGAGGAATTATGCGCTCAGCATTCAAGAATGTTTTTCTTATATTTGGATTGTTTGACTGAAGAAGAGCGATATCAAAAACGACTTTTGAAACTAAATAATGATCATTATCTAAATCACTCGTCGTATTCAATTGTTTTTCTTCTGCAACTGTTAAATCTTCATGTTCTTGAACGAATGTATCAAATGAATCGCCATTGACTGATGCGTTTAATGATTTAAAAGAATCTTCTTCATTGTTTTGGCTTGCTCTCTTCAAAAATGAGGTGATTTTCGCTGATTTATTGATAGCTTATTTTCGCTTTTTAATGTCTTTTCGTTTTTCTGCTCCACTCTTGTGTCTTTTCATCTAAATTAAATTTTCATTAAATTAAGGGATATATTTCAATCGAAAAAAAATTTTCATACCTTTTGTTCACTTCTTTTAGTATTAAAATTTATTGAAATTAATTTTTATCAAATAGAAGCACAAACAATATAAACAAACTTTAATTCAGTTTAACACCGACAATTTTAAATTTAAAACTTCAAAGAGAAATTTTCGAAATATTTTAAGCCGTTTCATTTCATTTTTCAGTAGAGAAATTTTAATGAAATTTAAAATATTCTTTCGAATTCCACGCTAGTTGGGTTTAAATTAGGGGCCTCAATATCATATCATTTATAAACGGATATTTTTAAAAATATTTTTAAAAATCTCTTATTCGTGGATTTTAATAACGACCAAGCAATTTTAAATGACGAATTCCTAATCTTAGATCAATCTGATTTATTTAAAAAAAATGTTAGATTGATATATAAGAGCAAAGAAGTTATATCATTAGTCCATTTTCAAATTGTTGAATTTTTAAAAATTAATTTTTGTTTCAAAAAAATTTCTTCAAATAAAATTTTGAAGATTTGGGGCCCTCTCCTAGGGCCTGGCTGTTACATTATGATGACATAAAACGTTACAGAGAAAGAGTAATGAAATATAATTTAAGTGGTAATATATATATATATATAATATATATATAGACCCTCTTTATCACAAAATTAGCCATAGCATCACGAAGTTACACAAAAAGAACATGGTTGGTTTGAACGTATATAAGTTTAAACTCTCAAACAAATTTCAAAATTTTAAATGATAGACTAGTAGACGAATCATGCACCGGGACATTACATAGTTTTCTTATATCTATAATTATTGGATAGCTATGCCTTCTTTTAAAATATTAAGAATATTCCTTAGTATCACGAAGTTAGCCGAGTTTACCCTATATATATATATATATTATTTAGAGTTAAAATGGAAATCAGACTGGTTTCCAATGAAATTGGCTAATATTTATCAATTTGAGACGTTGAATCCTAATCTAGCGATCAATGTTCTCAAATATAATAAAGATCCAATTAAACAAAAAACTCATGATAATAATGAAGAATCCGTTCGTTGACTTGGTATATAGAAGTACTTCGACGGGATCTCAGATATATCTCTTATTGATTGAAGAAGGTAATATTTCCATTAATCATTAAAAATATTAACTAAATTTTAGAATTAAATTATCATTATTTCGATCGACTGCTCAATTACAGAGATAGAGTAGAAGGAGTCAGAATCCAATCACGTTGGTGCCATACATGTCTTCACGGGTTTCGAAAACGTCTTGCTTATGAAAGGAATATAGCTCTTTGTAAGATGAATGTAGAGCGGACGACTCTATACTCAATGCCAAAATATTAATATATCAAATTTAAAGACTGGAGTAAAACTATAAAACAGCAGTTTGTCATCTACGCGGACTTTGAATCAATATTACCTTTCGATGACAAGCACTTCCAAAAACATGAGCGATTGCATCTGAATTTGTGTTTCTTCATCAAGGTTGTCCGATCCGAAATAAAACATTTGTTGTGGAAGACTGTATCATTCAGTTTATACAAGCAATGAATTATATAGCTACAGACATAGTTTATCCGTGGTATAAAATTAACGGAACAAAGAAAATGATAGAACTCACTTGGGAACAGCAGGAAAAATTCACAACTCAAACTCATTGCTACCTTTGTAAAAAGATTATCAATATACCTGTTCGAGATCATGATCATTTTATAGGTCAATATCTCGGAGCAGCATGTCAAGATTGTAATTTGGATAGAAGAATCAATCCGTCTTTACCTGTTATATTTCACAACCTCCGTGGATATGACATTCATCACATATTAAAATATGCAATTGGAAATTTTCAGATTGGAATTTAAATGTTATTCCTCAATCAACAGAAAAGTTTCTTACGCTTACAGCAACATCAAAAGGAAGAAGAATTAGATTCATTGATTCATTGCAATTTTTAAATAGCAGTTTGGCAAATTTATCAAAAAACTTGCCAAGTCTTCCACTTACTTCAAAGATTTTCAATTCGCATCTAATAACTGGTAAAGGCATATTTCCTTATGATATTGCTACATCGATAGGTGTATTACAATCAATAACGGAATTACCAGCGATTTGGGAAGGAGTTAGTCAAAAAGATTACACACATGCAAATCAAATCTGACGACAATACAACTGTGAGACGTTGCTCGATTACATGCTAGTATATCTCAAGTTGGATGTTTTTCTATTAGCAGATATTTTTGAGGTGTTTGGATGATAAAAGGTGTTGGTTCAATTGTAATGAAAGCTATGCTCACGGTCACTATAAGATTCGTCAAATGCATATCGCAACTGTTCCGTCTAGAAATGAATGCAAATCAAAACAAGCTATTTAACAATTAAATGTGTAATTTATGTGAATAATAAAATATATATTGTTAAAAATTTGACTTAGTTAATTAAAATGTGTTTTATCATTTAATTATTCATTTGTCCAATTAATTTAGATAATTAGTTTCAAGTAAGAAATATTATTTTCGTGTTTATTTTATTTATTTATTTTTTTTCTGAAAAATTAATATCCGGTTTATCTAAAATTAACTCGGCGTTTTATTTTACAATAAACTAAATAATTACTATTTAAAGATTTGATCAAATTGAAATATTCTTGTTATAATTTAAGTTCTTGGTAGAATAAATGCAAATCTTAAAAAAAAATAAAAAATAAAAATAAAGTAAAATAACATACATAAATAAATAAATAAAAATTAATTATAAAAATTTAAAAAAATGTAATAATAATAATAAAATATTAATAAATAAAGATAATAATAATAATATAAATTATAATTAAAATTTATTAAAATTTAAACCGAAGAAAAAAAATATTTAAATAACATAAGTAATTAAAATAATTAATTAATAAAATTATAACAAAATGACCAAATAGAAGTAATTAAATTAAATTAAAATAAAATAATAATAAACATATAATAAAATAATTAATTAATAAAATGTAATAAATTAAATATAAATTAAATTTTAAAAATAAATAAATAAAAATAAATAAATAAATAAATTAAATTAAATTAAAATGACTCAATTGACCTATATTTGATCTTGACATATATCTTTACATTGAACTTGAAATTGGGTTGGAGTCCTCAAAATATACTACTCTTTGAGATGAGATATATCTTTGTTGTCTTACGTAGAGTTAGATATGGAACGCAGTTTTAATAGCAACTCATTTATTGCACCTATTTTTCTTATTTCTCCCACAGTTCGCAACCAAGGTTGCTTTATTTTGATCAACTGAAAAAGGAAAGGTTTGACTTTGGTCATTTTCTTGCTGAAATTGATTACACGAGGGCTTCTAAAAATTATTCCGCAATCTTCCCGTTTGGATTTGATTGAGCAAAGAGGGTTTTCAAAATCGATGATCTAACAACATTGCATTGGCCATTGTATAATCAAGTGACTGATCGACTCGAAAGCGTTTTTGCAAGCTTTGTGTGATTTCATTGCAAAATCTTTTTAAATATCCTCGGAGGTTTCTCAGAATTGATTAGTTTTGTAAAAATCTGAAGTATACACGAAATTATTAAGGATGAAGAAACATATTTTCTCCCACTCATGGTATCAGTTGCCAACTTGTAAAGCTTAAGAATTGGAACCAGTTCTTTCAGTGGTTCCATGTGTTGCTGGAAAGATTCAATGATGCGCATGATGATCGTTTATCAGCGTATAGAGCAGTATAAATAGTCATTTTCAGTTCTAAAATGCTTCCAATCACATCAAATTATGAATTTTTAGATAGACGATGCTGTGGTAAATCGAGCATTTTCTGGAAGCCTTCAAATGCGATGTTGAATTTGTTTGAAATACCCACCTAATTTTGTTGCATATGCTGAGGTTCTCAAATCTCAACTTGATGGTTCCTATTTAAATAAGAACACAAACACTGATTCAATAAATTTATTTAATTATCACAATTACAAATTAAAAAATAAATATAACAATCACCTCAAAACAACTTCAATTATATATATATATATATATATATATATATATATATATATATATATATATATATATATATATATGCGTGTGTATGTGTGTGTGAATGCTTGCAGCTTCACGAGATCAGATGTGTTAATCTGTACACTCTAAATTATATTGCAATATTAATTTCTGAATTTGCAATTCTTCGTAGAAGCTTTTATTTTTTGGGGTGATTTGACTGAGAAATCAGTCTGCTTATATACCAAAATTTTGTTGACCTTGCTTTTGAGAATTGTTGTTTGCCAATGATTGCTATTGTGGGGTGATTTCTTGTTCTTAAAAGGTACAATTCTATTTTTAGATTCCCAGGGTCTGTTTCCAGGTTGATATCTGTGTATCATCCTAAATCCGAAAATGAAGTTCGATAAAATATTTATGATGTTTTCGGAATTATATTTCAATAATTTATATTAAGTGCATTGAAGTATATTTAATTACATATATAGAAAAAAATATCGATATTGAAACCAAGCGTAAGAGAGGAAGACCTCCGAAAACTAAAATAAGCTTTAATAAGACAATGACAATTTTATAAATGATGATCTGTGATTTTTTTCAATTTCAAAATAATATTAAATAATGTTTTTTCTTAAATTGATTAATGTATTTTTTCATTTAAATTAATGTAGTTCTTTAAATAAATTAATGCTCATTCAATATATTATTAATGCTCAATTAAATACTAGCCTATTTTAGTTGGAATTGGTGCAATGCCACATAAATAATTCCTTAAGTGACTATTCAGTTCCGAACTATGAGGTGCGAAGGTGCCATTTAACATATGTTTTATAAGAGCAATATTTACCTTATATAACTTTCTTTTGGTTTACTAGTAACATATTCTGAAAAGATGCTCTCATACGATGCAAAAAGTGGGGAATTTAAAACGGTCCCCTTATCCCAGAAACTTGCTGACTGTGCTATTTGCAGTAACAATTCAAGCGTAACAGAGCCAATTAATAACACGAAACTTTCTAATGTGGATTCGAAAAATGACGTAAAGTGAATTAAGCTCTTGATTCTAAATTCGTTTCTGATTCAGATTAGTGGTAACATATCAATTTTGGATCCTTCTGATCGTATTTCGGTGGAGGTAATTATTTTCCTATGGTTCTTTAACAATAACAGATTTAGGAATATAACTTGATTCTTCAAGCAAGTAACCCTCACGTTCTGATCGACGTCCGACCAAAGATTCAAATTGACGCATGCAAATTCTCCAACGCTATTGGTTTGGGAAAACTATTATTGGTTTATGTTGGCTTTAATGCGATTTCTAGAGATCCAAATGAGCCAATTGAATTGCCAGAAATCGCTGGAAAAAGTATTTTTAGCGATCCGAAGTGCAAAAGCCGGTCATGTATCCGATGAAAAATTGGAAGGTTAGGAACTTTATTAATTGTTTTTTTCAATTATATTTATGATATTTCAGTATTTGTGATCTGCCGAAGGGGTAACAATTCCCAACTCGCTGTGGAAAAATTGAAATCCTTATTGAAGAACGAACAGGTATCAATCAAAGATATTGTCGGCGGGATGAGAGCATGGGCAGAAACTTTTGATTCTGATTTACCAGTTTTTTAAAAACATTTATCAATCTATGGACACCATTCCATTGCTTTACTAATAATAGGCTTTTACTTTAATGTTTCATGTAATCAAATAAATACTTTTTATTAATTTTTACTTTTTCATTTCTTTGGTTAATGAAACTACGATATTTTCCTTTTAATTATCGTCAACTGATAAAATTTCGGGATTATAAAATAGTTTTGGGATGAAAAATCTTAAATTATGTCACTGTTTATTATTTCCCAATAAGCTATTGCTGATAGCGCTGGTGTCGGCACACCGAGTACTATAAATAGTAACACAATTTCTTAAATAAAGTTTTTGGAATTTCTCAAGTTATTCTTATTCTTTACATATAATATGTCATTGTTCCTAATGATGCTAAAGAATGTCGGTGCAATTTTATTTCTTACAAGGATAAAATAAAATATATTTACATAGCTTTATAGAATTATCAATAACTTTTCAAATATTATAAAATGAACGAAGGTAAAATACAAGAACCACAGTAAAACAGTTTAATAATAAATATAAATTGAATGTAAATCACTGCAAATATATCAACAAGACATCAAAATCAAATTATTCAAAATATAAGATAATCGGATGCAACAACGAAAACGCCGGGCAGGCTATTAATATATAATTAATTATTAACGGATGCTGATTTGCGGCTGCGTATCTAAGCAAAGGAAAATGCGTTAAAAGTGAAAGTCCCGAAAGAAGAACAGTGATTGCCGCCAGGCTGCCGAAATATCTTTTAGGGAATACATTCAAAATAAACGAACCGAGTAAACAAACAATAAATGATCGTCCAATACAAATTAAAAGAAATATCCCATAAAAAACATACATATTAGCCAATCCGATAAGGCATGAAGAGATTATAAGTGAAATACTACAAATGGACATGGGGACAACAAATACTTTGTGGAAAACATTGAAATCCTCAACCCGAATTTCATCCAAATGCAACTTTTCAAGAAAAATATTTGCTTTCTTCAAGTTAGAGTCAATTAGGATTCCGACGCAAAATGCTCCAAATAGGTTCATGGCCAGGAAAATGTTACAATAAAATTTTAAATGCTCAATAACAGTGAGGTCTTTTGGGAACAAAAAGTTTAACTGTGACGCCAATTGAGAAAGAAAAAAATTTAATCTGTAAGTTATCAATACATAAAACAACATATTCATAACAAATAACCTACTAACGATTACCTTCTTTAAAGATGGGAAAATTTTCATTAAATACTCCTGCCTTTTTGCGTTAATTACCTTGACAAAATTTCGATGGTCTATTTCATAATCCGAAAAGTATGGAATGTCTTCACTACTAGTATTCTTGATAACAATTGAAGGCAAACGGATGCTGTCTAAGAGTAGCATAGAACCAGTAATCGTAATAAACATTGATAAAACAGCAAGAACCGAGAATGAAATGTATATAGCAACTCCGTGATCATATAGAAATTTAATGATATTAAACACTAACAGTGAAGAACCAGATAAACCACTCAGAATAGATATCATAAGGTTTTTCCGAATACCATAAGTATCGGCAATAGCAGAATTACATATGGTTAACACAAATCCTCCCAATCCAGAAAGACACCCAGCCGGAATCAGAAGCCAAGAATTGAATTGGATCAATCCAAAGAAAACTAGACCCACAGCATTTATTATCGAAGAAAGAATTTTTGTGAATCGTATTCCAAAATGGTCAAAGAACAAACCTCCAGGAATCGCAGAAAAGGCCAGGAAATTTACCCAGATTATAAAAATATACCCGTAAATAACATCTTGTTCATGACAACGTATAATGTTTGTTTTGTTATCTATTATAGAACTGTTCATCAGTATGAAGACAAAACATTGAAAAAACTCCCAAAGATTTGAACACAATCGTAATTGAATTGAATCCGAAAATAATCATGGTATAAAGAAACATTTCAACAAAACAAATAAAAATCAAGCCGATCTTTTGTTTTTGCATTGTTCCAAAGACTTGTCTTGCATTCTTTGAAGAAAATATGGGGTAAGTCAGGAAATGATTGTTCATGTTGAATTTCTGAAATTTCTTGAAGTTTTGTGGAAATTACTCAAGGAAAATTCTTTTAATTTTATCCACACCTTCTATAATTTTTATCGATTTTAATGCTATTTCGATTTAATAACGCCAATAACAATTATTACTAATAATTTTTCTTAATATTTGCCGCGCACAAAATAGTCTATAAAAAAAGATGTTCACATGGGAATCGGTGCCTCCCGATGCAATATAAGATCCGTTTGGGTGGAACACCAGCGAAGGTACAAAACCTCCGTGCTCCTGGAATGTGTGAATGCACTCTTGGTTATGTCTGTCTCACAATTTGATCGCGTCAAGCAGTAATGACAAAAACGACACATTCCAGGAGCACGGAGGTTTTGTACCGTCGCTGGTGTTCCACCCATAACGGATCTTATTTTGCATCGGGAAGGCACCGATTCCCATGTGAACATCTTTTTTTATAGACTAATTTTGTGCGCGGCAAATATTAAGAAAAATTATTAGTTAATATTTTTCAAGGGAAATTGCATGTGAAATAGAATATGACCAATGATGAGACGAACATGAAAGAACAAAAAAAAACAAAAAACGAAAAAAAGAACAAAAACTAATTAATTAATTTATTAAACCTGAGTTCTAATCAAGTGAGTCAGATTCTTTTATAGAGTCTTTTTGCTTATAATTTTGTGTCTCTACTTTATTTTTCAAAATGACAACACATTTTTAAGCGTTTTTTTAATTCTTCAAATTTTTATGTAATATTTCTTCTTTGTATTTGAACAATTTTTGGTAAAGATTCTCTCCAAAAACATAAATTAGCTAAAAAACTTGTATGTAAAAATTGGTGATGTGGAATCATAAAATATTTCTTCGAAAACATCCAAAATTCATTTTTTTATATTTAAACTGAGACCCAGACTTATTGTTAAGAGCTCTTATTTTTTGAACAATGGAGTATTTTTATTAAGGAAATTTTGTGCACCGTGCTTGTGTGCAACGAATCTTTTTTTATCAAACTTTCTATATTGTTGGGGTTGGTAAGAAAACCAAAATAATATAAATAAAAGGAAGACATAACAAATATTGGGAAAATCAATAAAAGGGCAAAATTAATTAAAACTTACTAAAAATCAAAAAGTCAATCTGTAATGGAAAGCCCGAGCCCATGGGAAAAAAGTTTTGGTTATTAAAAAAACCATTTGAAGATGGTGAATATTTAAAACAAGCATTCTTAGAAACTAACGATTCTTCTAAACAAATCTGACATTATGACAGCTATAGCTTCTAAATGCCATAGCCATAGGCTTTTATATCAGCTAAAACTGTCACGCGCCGTGTAGACTCGATGGTTTCTGATACATTTATTCAGTTACAAACCGATCTAAATACGTGTTATTATTTTTCGATGCAACTTGATGAAAGTTCAGATGTAGTTGATAAAGCTCAGTTGGCTATTTTTGTGCGTATGGTGTTTAACACTTTCGACGTGAGAGAAGAACTTTTAATAATATTAACCCTTGAAGGACACTCATGTTGCCAGGATATTTATCAAATCGTTAAGGATTTCATAGATGAAAATAATATATCTTTGGATAAATTGGTAAGTATCACTACTGATGGAGCTCCATCATTAACTGGTATGCATAAAAGTTTTATTGCATTATGTTAAAAAGATCAAAAATATCCTGAATTCATAAGTTATCACTGTATAATACATCAGAAAGCCCTTTATGCTAAATTTTTGAACATGAATTCTGTTATGAAACTTGTAGTCAAAATTAGTAATTCTATAAGAGGAAAATCACTGCAAAGACGTTTATTTAAAGGACTAACTGACGAGCTCGATTGTCAATATGGTGATCTGTTATTACATACAGAAGTTCGTTGGCTAAGTAAGGGAAAAATTTAAAGCGTTTAAGAGAATTGTTACCACAATTTCTTACTGATATTACGGCGAAGCTAAATGACTTGAATGTAGATCTGCAAGGGAAAGATAAAAATATAATGCACATGATAAGTGCGGTGCAATGTTTTAGCCAAAAATTAATCTTGTGGAAAATGAACTTAAAAGAAAATGATTTAAAACACTTTCCTTTTTTCCTGTGAAAGTTATTTACCAATTGTTAGTAGTTTAATAGAAGAGTTTGAAAAACGCTTCGCAGATTTCCGCAAGATCGAACCAATTTTGAAATTTATTATGTATCCTTTTCGTAAATATTAATATCGAAACTCTTTCGGAAGTTATTAATAACCAATTTGGATATGATAAAGCACAGCTAGAAATGGAATTAATTTCAATAAAAAATGATAGAGTTGAATTGCGAATTTTCTAAAAATCAATTGGAATTTTGGAGCCATGTAACACCGAATCAGTATCCGTTTTTAAGAGATGTTGCATTAAAAATATCTTGCCTTTTTGGATCAACGTACTTGTGTGAATCCGTATTTTCAAAAATGAAATTCATAAAGAATAAATATCGAACAAAACTTACCAATAAAAATCTGGATAATTGTTTAAGATTGGCAGTTACAAACTATTCTCCGGATATGAATAGACTATTGGATGAAAACCAATTCCATTCATCACATTAATTGTTTTAATAAATATTATATTTCTGTATTTTAATGTATTTTTTTAAAATAAGAGGTCAATCTTGAAGCCACATGATTTTAAAAAATAGGTTGTGGAGTTTCGCGATCGAGGTCGCTCAGAGCAAACTCCGTGCGATTGAAGCTCAACTCCGCGCAGAGACAACCGGTACGTCTATCAAAGAGGCTGAAGTTAGCTTCCCTCTCCTAAGAAATGGGGAAGACCTAGAAAGACTGGCCCATTAGCATAATAAGGACCTCATTATTCCACATCGTGACTCATGAATTTTTATTAGTGACCATAATGTGACTTTACTTTTTTTATTTATTTCCTTGATTTTTCCTCATTATCATTTGGTTTAGTTATCAGTAATAAAATAATATCGTTTAATGTATTCATTTCAAACTATTTTGATGATTTTACTGTTCGGTAGAAGTACGACGACATAGGATAAGATTGAACGCTTGATATCGAATGGTTGTTTATTATCTATATGTGTATGTATGTGTGTATCTATATATAATTTCTTTAAATTGTAGTGTTCAAATTATTCGAGAACCTAAGGAAGGACCGGGAGCGAGCCCAACAACAGGTAGAAGGTCTTCAGGCCAGGATCGCGAAATTTAAAGGGCAATGCCGGGAGCTCGAAAGCACCTGGTTCACCCGACCGAAATGAAAAAGCGAATGACGCAGATCCAAAAACTTCAGTCTCAAACAATCCAGGACCAGACAGAAATCCGCGCCCTGAAGATCCAAGTACGTGCACTGGAGACCCAACTGAACCAGCGAGCCATCGACGCGGCGGTAACCGCACAAATCCGACCATTGCCAACGGAGCTGGTTGAAATCTACCCACCGGCTTGGCCTAGTAAACCGAAACGTAAACGAATGGGATACAACACTCTAGAAAAGCTGAACAGGCTCAGATTAGAGGAGCAGAAACAGTGGGAGAATCAAAACTCACCCTGAACTTAAAGCGATTTGTGAATAGACATATACACGGAATAAATGATTTGATGAATTGGTGTAAATTGTGGTATGTTTGGTGTCTGATTGATCAGAGAACGAGCAAATATTTTGGAAAACAATTAAGATGAGGGACCAGAGCAAATCGGACACATATCTTCTATCAATAGTCCGTGAACCCAAGGAGTGCCCAACAATTATAGTGCAAATTATGCGCTCACTTCTTGCGAGCACTCACCCTCTTGATACCGTACCAACGTTGATCACTCAACGGGTATCATGTGGAGCAAGCAATCGTTTGTATTCTGGGTTACGCTGGAGACAGCACGAAAGGGTAAAATGTTTGATTACCTGTAACCCACCAATAGACTCATTTAATAAAGAATTTAATTTCAAGTATATTGACATAAAAAGTTCTTATTAAAAAATAAAATTGATGAAGTAATCAACGATTTAAACAAAATTTTAATTATTATGTAATGAATAATTTAAACAAAATTAAAAAATTATAGGGGTGAGCTGTCCAAAAAAATAGGTGGGGGGTAACTGGATCTGGAGTGCACAATACTACCTACTCGCATCATATCAACATTTGGTTCAGTTAGTTAACATAATAGCGTGCATAATAACCAGTGTAAGTGGTTAAAATTATTTGAAATGGAAAATAAATTTCATATCGATTAAACAAAAATAAAAAACTATACAAATTTTATAATATATTTTAAAGTATTGAATGTAAAATTCGGCAAATATATTGACGATACTTGAAAATAAAGTTATTCAAAATACAAGCAAATTGGATGGATCAAAGATATAATTGGACATGCTATTAATATATAATTAATTATTAACGGATGCTGATCTGCAGCTGCATATTTAACCAAAGGGAAATGCGTTAAAAGAAAAAGTCCCGAAAGAAGAACAGTGATTGCCACTAAGCTGCCGAAATATTGTTTAGGAAATACATTTAAAGTATATGTGCCAAGTAAGCACCCGGTAAATGATCGTCCTATGCAAACTAGTACAAAGATCCCATAGACAACGTACCTATTCCCTATTCCAATGAGGCAGGAAGCGATTATAATTGAAATACTAGCAAACAAAAATGGAATGACAAATGCTTTGTGATAAATTCTAAACTTTTTAACAGGAATCTCCTCCAAATGCAAATTTTCAAGAATAATATTTACTCTCTTTAGGTTGTAGTCGATTAGCATTCCAATAAAGAAAGCACCAAAAAAATTTAATGACAGAAAAATGCTACAATGAAATTTTAAATGGTCAATAATGGCAAAGTTTTTTGGGAACAAAAAATTCAACTGTGACGCCAATTGAGATAGGAAAAAATTTAACCTATAAGTTATCATTACATAGAAAACCAAGTGCATGACGAATAGCCTACTAGTTATAGCCTTAAAAAGAGTTGGGAAAGTTTTCAATAAATAATCCTGCCTTTCTTCATTAATCTCCTTCACAAAACTCCGATGCTCCATTTCGTTTTCCGAATAGTATGGAATGTCCACACTCTCATCATTCCTACTAAAGGTAATTGAAGGCAAACGGATGCTATCTAAAAGGAACACAGTACTACTAATCGTAATAAATAGTGATGAAACAGCAAGAACCGTGAATGAAATGTATATAGCAACTCCGTGATCATATAGAAATTTAATGATATTAAACACTAACAGTGAAGAACCAGATAAACCACTAAGAATAGATATCATAAGGTTTTTCCGAATACCATAAGTATCGGCAATAGCAGAATTACATACGCCTAGCATAAACCCTCCTAATCCAGAAAGACACCCAGCCGGAATCAGAAGCCAAGAATTGAATTGGACCAATCCAAAGAAAACTAGACCCACAGCATTTATTATCGAAGAAAGAATTCTTGTGAATCGTATTCCAAAATAATCAAAGATCAAACCTCCAGGAATCGCAGACAATGCCAGGAAATTTACCCAGATTATAAAAATATATCCGAAAATTACATCTTGATCAAGGCAACTAATAATATTTGTTAGATTGTGAATTTGGAAATTGTGATTGGGATGACAGAATTTTGAGAAAACTCCCAAAGATTTGAATACCGTTGTAATTGAATTGAATCCAAAGATGATTAAAGTAAAGAAAAACATTTCAATGAAACAGACAAAGATCAAGCCGATCTTTTGTCTTTGCATTGTTCCGAAAATTTTTCTTGCATGCTTAGAGTTAAATACGGGATAACTAAATATTCGGCTGACTCTGTTTCTAGTTCTTTGAGTTCTTTTGTGATCCTTGAAATTTAGTGAATAAAACATCGAATATATTCTTGATCTTTATGTGGATCTCTAAAATTTGATACTTTTTATCGAATGTATTATTTAATCAATTTTAGACTTCAATAAATTAATTATGAAAGTTCTGAAACAATGCGTAATTATTTTGTACACCAACACCTTCAATTAGGGCCAAATTTATATTTTTTAACTTGTGGTAAAGAGACGAACTTTGATGTAGAAGACTAAACTAACTATTTGTTCGAGTATTAAAAAGCGTCATACTTCCGAATTCCAAAAATACAATAAAACCTTGACCATTTGCTGTTAATTTATGTATGTATTGTGATTACATTCAGTGGCGGAACTTCAAAATTGGGTCCCCCGCGCAATGTAAAATATTTCCACTTAAATATTTCGGTTAAAGTTTAATACATAGTTATTCACAGCAGCCGCTATTCAACTGATAGTTTTATGTTTGTAGGCAAATATAACTGCGGTAAAAAAGTTTCAGAAAATGATTGTAAATATTTTTTTAGTAATAATTTTGGGCCCTTTATAGCTGGTGGGGCCCGCAATAATCGATTTCAATTGAAAATTTCTTTGTGGCACTAGTCATTAATTATTGTGCTATAATAAATATTGATTGAAAATTCAGTTAGAGGACTAGTTTTTTCAACACCACAACTTGTTACTTCAGATAGTGTAACCATTACATTGAAGGAAACACAAGCTCTCAGTTTTTCGATTTTATGCCATCGTGGATTGGATTTGGTAATTTTATTTTAATATGAAATTTTTATGTAATGTTTTAAGCTAATAAATTTTATATTCAATTTAGTTCAGTTGATTTATTTTGTTGTTCTTTTTAATTATTTAAATTTCATTTAATTTTTAAGTTTTGAATAATAATTTTTATTGGGTTCAATTGTTATGTTTATTGATTATGAACGATAGTACCGTGGAATTGAGATCTAGCATACCATGATTTGTTTGGGGTACCTTAGGGATGCTCAGACTGGTGGGTATGCTGGGTTTTTGTTCACGCACCTGATTTCGGGCCGAAATGTGGAGGCTTCTCCACGGGTCTGTCGCTGGAAGTAATTTTGGTTAAACATAGGTTAGGACTAGAAATACAGGCAGATCCCTGCTCAAATTTTTGGAAAAATAATTTAACTATTATGGGAAGCGTGGAACAACATTTATTAACAGGAAAATAAGGGCGGATCCCTACGAAAAACTTTGGAAGATAACACTTGAAAATGTCTAGTAATGAGGACCATAGTTAAATGAAGACATGACAATAATCTCACAATAGAATAGATACTAAATAATGACGTAAGACCTTCTATCGACAGTCCAAAACCCGAAAAGAAAATACAATGAGGAGTAGTTTTAGCAATAGAACTCACCTACTCATGGATTTTCTGCCATTGTGTACAGAACCAACATGGTCGTCGCTATGGGTACACAAATGGTCTAAAGTACAATAGTCATGAAGGCGTTTAGGAAGGAGTCAATTCAACATCTATAAGTACCCCTAACACATTTAAAAATAAAAGGACACACCCATAAACCCAACAAGTATATGGGAGGCCCGTGCCATGCAGAAAACCCTACACACGTCGGAAACCCGAGCAGTAAACAAGCAGATAATATAATTAAACTTCCTTTCAAAATTATTATTTTGAAATTCGCGAAATGAGGTCTGTGAACAAAGGCAAGAGGGCACCTAATCATTTATTTTGTTTTCCAAATTTTCGGTCGATGCTAATTCAATTATGAGAGTAAGCGGGATGAGTAGCAATAAACGTCAATGTTCGAGAAATGCCAGTTGGTCAAAGATATAAAAGAACTATATCTTGATTAATGATCAAGAAGCTTAAACAATTCAAATTTTAAGAAGATAAAAAGAACTTCCAAATCTGAATAAACTGGTCTCCCTTAGGGTTACCTGCTTTCAATTTTTATTAAAGAGTGTAATCGAGAAATTTGTATCAAAATCTGTTGACATTTAATAAAGTGTTGTGTTGGGTTTTATCTTGATAATTGGAGAGAAAGATCACGAGGAGTCAGAATCAGTACTGACTTTAACAGCAATAACCCAAAAAATAGAAAACACAAATAGGATATGGAAACCGGTAGCTATTTTGGCAAGCTTTGGTCGCCAGAAGTAAATAAAAATCTTTCCTGTTCAATTTTTGTCTTAAAATTTCGACAGGTGAAGCTCCAAGCTTTAGCTTATTTAGCCTTGTGGTAAATCCGAAATTATGATAATTATATTAAAAAATGTACTTAGTGCACGTACAAAAATAAAGAATATAGACATGAATTAAAAACACAATATTCAAAAGACAGTTAATATTCACTGGCGCCATTCTATAAAATTTAACTTCTACTACAATGGCCAATTCCACTATATTGAAGCATTTCTAATATAGAGCTCAACTGAAATAAATCCATTTCCAATGTACTCACTTTCTAAAAAATAGAAAATCAATTCAATTTTAACGGACACTAAAAACCCAAACATATAATTTATTTTATCTCGGCTTAACAGGCTGCCGGGGAATTATGAATGATATTTTTGAGTTATTTCATATAGTTCGGTGGGATATCTGAAAATCGAACTCCTTGTGCTATTGATCAAAAGAATGACTCAACACAAGTTGAACTTTACAATCTATGAAATTTTGACATTACAGTTTCAATGAATTAATTTGACCAATAGGCCGGTAAGAATATGGGAAATCGCCTCAAGTAAGTTGACAAATCAAATTTGATACTACTGAAAAGAAATTCTTATCTTCTTTGCTTTCTTTTCATTTTAATTTCATTTTGTTTACTTATTCACTACAATTTCTTTACTTTCAACCAAAACGGTGATTTATCTGAGTCCTTAGCTCATTTATGGAAAGCTATTGACTCATCAAGGTTTCTGTTGAAACATCTCCTCACAAAGAGCCAGGATCAATCTAATTTTGATTTATTTTTCTTGGCAGGTTGGGACTTTACCACATACTTGGAAATGACGTTTATTGCATGGTGAAAACCGATAATAACTACAATTTAATTTAGTGACACAAACATTAGCGGTTGACCTTGGTTGTGAACATTTCAACATTTCTTTAGAAAAAGGAATTGCACTATAGAGAGATTCATCACCAGTTGCATATAAAGTGACTCCAGGCTTGATTCGGAATACATTTTCTTTCGGTTTTCTTCCACGGTCATGTTGTTGATTATAAGACTTCCATATGGTGCCATTTTTCTCTACACCTTGTTCATCATTGTTGACAGTCTGCTCACTAAAAGTGGAAAATCTTTCATTAAGTGGTTTGGGGGAAGGAGATTATACATCATTAAAAGATTCACTTGTTCCCCAATGTAAGGAGTTAGTAAATCTCTATATAAAATTATTATGGTTAAATGGTAGAAGTGAGATCAGTTAGTAGAAATAATTATTTCTGGTAAATTTTTATATTTAAATTCTATATTAAATTATATCATATTATATTAAATTATATTAAATTAAATCAATTAAATGTATGACCAGTAATTACATTAATATTAATAATTATCACGCCTCGGTGTTTAAATACTCTAGTAAACGGCACAATTTTGAAGTTGTTATAAAAATAAATGCTTGAAGAAGATTTGAATTTAATTGCGTCTAACATGGCGACCACGACCATGGATTTATTGATAAGCAGACTATTACCTGAGAAATTTCACAAAGGCGATGATTTAGAAAATTTTATCAAGGATTGTCAAAGGTTTTTTGGCGCGACAAAAACAACAATTAGGATGCAAGTAATATTAACTACAACATTACTTGACAGATCGCTAATGGAAGATTATGAAGCAGCCGAAGGAAAAACGATGGAAGAGAAACTTCGATATGCATTTTCGAAACCGACATCATTAATGGATGATCTAAAAGAAGCTTTGAGTTATGAACAAGGATCAGATTCAGCCGAAACTTTTATAGAGAAAATTAAAAAGATGACAAAGAAATTAATAGCGCACAAATGGGATGAAGAAGAAATAGAAAAATGCCTGCTTACAAACTGTGTAAGAGATCGAGAAGTTAAAAAAGAGATCGAGATGAAAGATTTGAAAACATCAGAAGAAATAAAAGCGACAATAAAGAAATTAGAAAAGGTAAACAAAATTATGGTCCATATTAATATTGTGAAGACTTCACCGGTTGTTCAAAACTACAGAAGCTACAGAGATGTTGCTCAAAGAGGAATGGTAAACGGAAATAATAATTTCAAGCAGCGAAACGTCAGTAACCGACAATTGGAATGCTGGACATGCAAGAAAACTGGTCATGTTAGTCGAGAATGCCAAATGAAAAAGAAAATGACGTGTTTTGCATGCGGAGTTGAAGGCCACGTACGGCGAGAATGTTCAACGATTCAATGCCAGAGATGTCACTTACGTGGACACAAGGAGATTGACTGCTATACAAATTTGGAAAGAAGAAAGTTTCAAACTAATTCAAACATGAGAAACAATAATTATTATGCCCATCGAACCACAAGCTATCAACAAAAGATCAACAATCCAGGAAGAACAATTGCAGCAATTGAAGCTAATGATGAGACAATGCCACTTGAGTATTCAGATGATGCAGAAGACAAATATGAGGATATTCAGCACCCAAAAGTACATGCTTCGACACGGGAGGCAATGATCGGAGCAATATACAAGGTAATTTTGATATTGATGTAAATATTGGTCATAATAATTTTAATAATGTAAATAATCCTTATATATATAATAATGTAGAACCTTTATGTAATAAAATTTGTAATTTTAAAAAGTTTCCTTTAAATAATTTTAAATGTTATAGTTATTTTAATGCTGATCGATCTTTAATAAATAATAATAATAATCCCAAGAATCAAGAAGAGTATAATGAAATTAAAGAAGCAGAATATAATAATAAAATAGTAAATGAAAAAGTTTATAAATTTATTAAAAAGGCAGAAGATAAATTAGAGAGAAAGGAAATTGGGTGGATTAATGAAATATCAGAGGACCAAAATATTTTCACTAAAGATGAATGGAAACGACCGAAATTGAGTTATGACAAAATGCAAGGTAGACCGAGTACAACTCTTGAAATTCAGGGCTATAAAATGGAATGCTTACTACAGGAGCAAGAGTAAATGTAATGGCAGAAGCAGTTGTGGACAAATTAGTGAATGTGAAAATCATAAAAACAGATGACATGTTAAGATGTGCGAATGATAGTAAATTAGAGACAATTGGAAAAATATATATTGATGTTAGAATTGGTAATATGGAAAGAAAAATAACATTTATAATAGTTAAAAATATTGTTCCAGATATAATAGGCGGAGTGAAATTGCAGAAAGAGTTTGGAATTCAATTAAACTACAAGCAAAATGAAGAAGGATATAATGAATTTGTGTGTGAAATAGAAGCTAGATTTGGGGAAAAGATTACAGATAACGAGAGATGTCAAAAAGCAATAGAAATTCTAAGATTAAACGAAAATAAAAGACTGTTAGAGATTGTTAAAAACAATAAAAGTGTTTTTATGGCTAATAACTGGGATATCGGATGTACTGATTTAATTGCACATAAAATCATCACAAAAGAAGGGCCAATTATGATAAAACCCAGAAGACAACCCATCAATTTAGAGGAGAAAATAAATGCTGCTATAAAAAATTTAGAAAATAATGATATCATAAGAAGATGTAATTCACCTTGGAATACGCCGTTAGTATGCGTGTGGAAAAAAGACAAAAAAGATATCAGACTTTGTTTAGATTTTAGACAGCTTAATAAGATTACTGAAAGACAAGCTTTTCCTATGCCGAATGTAGAAGAAATTCTAGATACATTACATGGATCTAAGTACTTTAGTTCTATAGACCTTGGGAACGCGTATTATCAAGTGAAATTGGACATAGAATCGCAAGAAAAGACAGCATTTTCTACTAAAGAAGGGCAATTTTGTTTAAATAGAATGCCTTTTGGCATTGCGGCGGCACCGGGTACATTCCAAGAATTGATGACAAAAATATTGAAAGATCTATGGAAAGAAGGAGTTATGGTGTATTTAGACGATATTTTAATTTTTACAAGAACAATTGAAGAACAATACAATGTGTTTGGAAAAGTTCTAGAGAAAATACGGGAAGCTAAATTGAGAATCAACCTAGAAAAATGTCAGTTATTAAAGAGTGAAGTAAAGTTTTTAGGGCACATTATTAACAGTCAGGGGATTCGGACAGATCAAAGTAAAATTGAGGCTATTAAATCATTTCAGAGGCCTAAGTGTATAAAGAATTTGAGAAGCTTTTTAGGTATATGTAACTATTATCGGAGATTTATTAAGGAATATGCAACAAAATCAAGAGCGCTAGAAAGCATATGTGGAAGCAATAGTGAAAAAATAATCTGGACTGAGGAATGTGAGAAAGCTTTCGAAGAAATGAAAATGGCGTTGACTACTGCGCCAATTCTCGTATTTCCAGATTTCAAGAAAGAATTCATATTAGATACAGACGCAAGCTTTGATACAATTGGAGCTGTATTATCACAAAGAGATGAAATGTGGCATGAACACGTTATTGCATATGGATCCCATGCAATGAGTAGCCATGAAAGAGGATATTGTATAACACGAAAAGAGCTTTTGGCTATATATTATTTCTGTCGTCATTTCAACCATTATTTATACGGTAAACGGTTTGTTTTGCGCACTGATCATAAAGCAATAACTTTTATGTTGACGACAAAGAAGACTATAACAGCACAGTTCCAAACGTGGATAAATTACTTGAGCAGTTTAGACATAAAAATGGAGTTCAGAAAAGGTACGGCGCATACGAATGCAGATATGCTGTCTAGAAATACTTGCGGCAAATGTGTACAATGTTTGATGGACCATGATAACCCCAAATCAGGGCGATTAAAAACTAGATTGTTAACATTGATGACCGAAAATAATGGAAATGAATGTCAAAGAGATAATGCAGAAATACAAGATATAAAAGATCAAATAAATGAAAGGAAAAATAATAAATATATATTAAAAGGAAATATTATCTATACCAATCAAAACAAAAGATGGATACCAGAAACAAAAAGACGAGAAATGATTAAGGAAACACATTTATTATTATGCCACGCAGGAGTAGAAAAAGTTATGAAATATATTAGGAACAATTTTGATATGGAAGATTTGCGAAATGAAGTAAAAGAGACTATTTCAATATGTGAAGCATGCCAGAAAAACAAAGTTTTAACTACAAAGTCAAAAGAAAAAACCCAAGTAATTCAAGCTTCAGAACCTATGGAGAAAATATACATGGATATTTGCAGTCCATTAAGAGAAACCTTCAGAGTAGAAAATTATATTTGTGCAATAATCGATCATTACAGTAAATACATATCTCTAACTCCTATTAGAAAGCAAGATGAAAATACAATAAAGGCAGTTTTGTTAAATAATTGGATATTGAAATTTGGAGCCTCTAAGGAACTACATGTTGATTGTGGAAAGAATTTTGAAGCAAATAGCATTAAAGAACTAGCAAATGCAGCAGGAATTGAGTTGATATTTTCCAGTCCGTATCATCATAATAGTAATGGTGTAATTGAAAGACAATTTCGTACTATAAGAGACTATATTAACGCGTCACTCAGAGAAGGAGTTATAAAAAGCTGGGCAGAATTAATACCTGATATAGAATACGTTTTAAATGCGACAGCTCAAAAAACTACTGGAGTGAGTCCAGCAGAAATTATATTTGGAAGAAAGATTGATAGATCGCAATAGCATAGTAATAATGAAGTGGATAGAAATGAAATCATGCGGAAATTAGAGGCTAAAAGACAGCAAGCGAAAGAAATTGGCACAACTAGGAACTTAGAAGTGGGGGACAAAGTATTGGTGAAACAAAAAATTAGAAACAAAGATCACGAGAGATATGAAGGACCATACACAGTAATAAAACGAAATCATGAAAGAAGTTACTTATTAACAGACGAAAACGGGAGGAAAATAACGAGAAATATAGAAAAGTTAAAGCATTTTAAAGAAGGGGGATGTAAGGAGTTAGTAAATCTCTATATAAAATTATTATGGTTAAATGGTAGAAGTGAGATCAGTTAGTAGAAATAATTATTTCTGGAAAAATTTTTATATTTAAATTCTATATTAAATTATATCCTATTATATTAAATTATATTAAATTAAATCAATTAAATGAATGACCAGTAATTACATTAATATTAATAATTATCACGCCTCGGTGTTTAAATACTCTAGTAAACGGCACAATTTTGAAGTTGTTATAAAAATAAATGCTTGAAGAAGACTTGAATTTAATTGCGTCTAACACCCAATATGACCTATTTGTAATATCAGATGTGAGTGAATCGTTGTCGCTATTGTCTTTGAACTCATCAGAATTGATATTTAAAATAGAACGCAAGTCTTGTTTTGCTGATTGACATCGAGATTTAGTTATTATAGCAGAATTCCAATATACAACAGACAAGATTGGCCTTCAAAAGAAGAGATATGTGACTCACAAATCGATTTAACTTTATCAAGCGACTTAAAAAATATTCTACAACAGAAAGCTTTATGAAAAATACAATTTAAACTAAGGGTGGGCAAATACTTTTAAGTGCGGGCCAAAATGATATTTTCAAAATGTCTCCCGGGCCGGAGAACTATACCGCTTATACTGTGCACACGCGAATGTTTTGGGTGGTTTTTATCCTGCCCAAAAAATTGTCTTACTTGGGTAACATGCGAACAATTTGTGCCAGTAAAATATGTCACGTAATTTTTAAAGAAATATGATGCATTATATTAAATTAATGATCATTAAATAAAACAGTTAATGACAGATTTTATTTTGTTATTTATTTATATCTTAACGATACAAAATATTTAATATTGATACATAGTTATTACATTTCAATGTTTATATTGCATTTTGTAAATATAATAGTAAATAGAATTTTAAAACGAAAAGATAAACATCAAACGTTAAAAAAGAATACTTATAGTTAATGCGAAACGTGATCTCAAAAGAAATGACGACGAGTATGTGACCAGTGTTAAATCAAAATAAACAGTACGCGTGCTGTGATCTGTCATCCCTCGAAGAGTGAGAGGAGTACACGTTCAATTTTATGTACTCAGCCAACCACGCGCTTTGTTAGAGTATGTTGCATACATTAAAGTAGTATGGTTACGCCTGTTCAAAATTATAATACTGTCTATTATATATATTTTTCATTATTTATTTGTACACTACACACACCAATACTGTTGATATCAACAAAATCGGATGAGATTTAAAAAATTGCAACGTGCCGGCTTTGCCCACCCCTGATCTAAACAATACAAAATGACTTAATTAATTTCTTTTTTTAATTGTAGATGATCTCTTGCTTTTCACCTGGTAGCATACGTGGTTACAGAGGAATTAAAACGAATGAACTTAACTTTCACATATTTCTTTTATGCGCCAAAATACACCAGGACGTCATGTAAAATTTTGATAATCGAGCGTGCTTGTCCATTTATCTCTAAACTCTCCACTCCAACAAATGTATATCAGTACCATTCCTGATGCGGTACGAACATATTCAGTGAGTTATAACGTCAGTTATATAGAATAAAACACAGAGAAATGTTAAGCCTGCCAAGATCGAAGATTTTGTTTTCGATATGAGATGATTAATGCCGTAAACAAAATTTTATTTACTTAATTTATTTACCTGGAGATCGCCAATCGATTCAAAATTCGTAACCGTTTTCATTGAAATATTGATTTTTCAAATTTTTAATTGATTTGCACTCATTTGGACAACTCGCATCATATTGCACGGAAAAAATTCAAAAATACTGCGGCATAAATATATTATAAAAACAGCCAATAAGTGTACAGGGAATATATTAAATTAATTGATCACAGGAATTTAAACCAATCACACACCAGAATGAATATAATAATAATAATAAAACAAAAAAAATCAATTATCAAATCATGAGAAAATGTTACAACACAACAACAAATCATCACAATTGATTATGTCACATATAAAAACAGCCTAGGGAAGCAATAACATAATTTAAAACCGAAAAATCGATAATCACAAATAATCAACCAAATTAAACAGAAATCAATAATAAAAGCGATAATTACCTCTATAATCCAGCGCAATGAACGAAAATAACCAAAAGAAAAGAAGACCAGCTCAGAACAAGTGTGACATCAGTGCAATGTCAATATCATCATCAAAGACATGCAAACACACTATAGAAAGCTACAAAAGACGTCTCAAGATTATAGCAAGAACAATAAAACAGTAAAATTGCGAAAATTCTAAAGCAAAAAAATTGATTTATTTTTTTTCTTCTTTCTTCTTTTTCTTTTTGCTGAAAATTGATTTAAATAGCTTCTTTTTCTTTTTAGGCTTTTCAGTTTCGGCCTAATTGAGAAATAATTTTTAGTGGGAGTGAATAAATTTTAAAAAAATTAAATCTACATTTTTCTCAACATCGTCGTGACTTAAATCGGCGGCACTAGTTTCAGATGTGACAGCACCAGGAAGTGTGCCACCACCACCAGTTGGAGCTGTTATAGATGTAATTGCAGCTGAAGAATCCCCTGGAAAATCTGAATCGCTAGTCATACCTTGAAAAATATTTATCCATCACAAATATCTATCACTTGAAAAATTTTAAAATTTCATTAATTTTAATGAAAATGTTTAAAAAAAAAATAAAAACAGATCAAAGATGAACAAAAAAATAATGGATTTTAATGATAGTACTCGATAAATTTATATTTATCCATTATCGATAAATATTTTTCCAATTATCGATAATATTGATAAACTAATTATATTCATGTAAAATACTTGAAGAAATAATCGTTTTTTTCCAAAATTTTATTTGTTAATTACGATAAATATGCAATGGATACTCGTGTTTTAAATAATTTTTAAATAGTTTTTTATATGGATTGTTGTTAAATTAAATAATTATTAAATTGGATAATTTTG
The DNA here is from genome assembly GCA_959609185.1 of Schmidtea polychroa. Classification (NCBI taxonomy): domain Eukaryota; kingdom Metazoa; phylum Platyhelminthes; order Tricladida; family Dugesiidae; genus Schmidtea; species Schmidtea polychroa. Next base: position 54,951 of record CAUHTR010001207.1, read on the forward strand.
AATTTCAATATTTTAAAATGTTATTTCTAATTGCTATAATTTAAAAAATGATCTATTATTTGAATTATAATTTTCGTAATTTTAAAAGAATAAAATATTTTTATTAAAAATTCGATATAATTAATAAATTTATTCAAAAATCTATAATTTTCATAGTTATTATATCCTAACTGATTATGACAGGAAAACTGTTGAAATATATCGTAAAACGAATGTTTGAGTGGCGCTTACTTATAATAAAAAAATATTAAATGAAATTATTCAATTATCGAACTTACCATCAGTTATTATTATTAGTAATAACTATTATTCAAATTAGGAATTCTGTTAAAAAAATTTAATTTTTATCCAGAAAAAATATTAAGATCTTTTGGACATAGTCGGAATTTCATTTGATATTTTGGAATATAATAAAGCTCAGAAAGTTAACTAAGACTATTTCATATTTCATTCAGAAAGTACTTAAATCTAGGAAAAAAGAAAATCTATATAAAATTTTTTCATCAACCTATCTAGATATTTTTCTGCTAATAACATTTTCATATTTCATTCGAAAATTGGTCAAATCCTGGAAAAAAAGAAAATATTTAAATCGAGCCAGATATAAGAGAAAACTTTGATTTATTGAAAAAAAATGATATGTTAAAAAAATAAAAACACATTATAAACAAAAAAATTATAATTTTACAATGTGAATATTTATTTCAAAAATATTAAAAAAATGAAGCAACTTATTATTTTTGAAATTTTTCAATGTTCATTTAAATTAAGGTGAATGTCTTTTGATCTTCCAAAATTTGATTTGAAATTTTTTATCTAATTTTTTATTTAAACGATAATTAAGAAGACCAAAATTTCCAGTTTGGTAAAAGATTTAAATATTCAAACGTTGATTTGTGCATAGGAAATGTGGTTCAGGAAAAATCATGGAATAACTATGAATTATTACATCAATGTTTATCAATTACAATGACTTGTTTTGGCAGTTTATGAATGCATTCATAAAAGTACAACAGATTACATTACTTATATATAATTGACCAGATTACTTTCCGTTTCGAAGATGAGCGCTGTGCAAATTATTCATTGAATCTGTAAATAAACAGATATTGTTGACATAAATGAAGAATTAAGATATCTATTTGAATATTATATCCAAACGATGGTTCGAGTGTTGTAGCCTAATATTGACTGACTTCCAGATATTAATTTGGCATAAACAAGAAATTTCACGACAATATAATGTAATATAATACAATATACTGTAACACAGATTACACTTACAAACGACTAAAAAGGAAAACATGACTTTTCTTAGTGAATTCAACCCCATAATTAAAGCAGGATAAAAGTCTGATGTAGAAATGTTAAAGGTTACAATTAAGCCGTAATCAATATATGGAAATATTAAAGCAATATAAATATTTATATAAAATTGACAACGTAATACTTAAGCTCCACACGTTTATTCTGTTTTCATTCTGAGTATAAACAAAAAAGAGAAATTATTTTTGTTTTTTTTAGTATGTAAGAATATTTTTATTTATTTAATAATTATATTGAATCGGATTATTTATAATTATCAATATATGATTATAATGAGTGATGAATGAATAAATTATGATGAATTGCTCCAAATATGAAAACATTAGTGTAGAAACATAAAACTAATTTGTACAATATACTTATTTAAAGCGACACCAAATTGACCGATCATATAAATATCTGCTCCAGCAGTCAAGGCTTCCATGAAAGCTTTGATACCCGATCTGGTGATTGTACCAAGATTGGTGATGAGTTCAGCTTTGGTTATACCGACTTCAGTATCGTACAATGTCAAAGTATTGAAATCTTAATCATTAACTCCTTTTGGCTATCCAAGACTGATGTACTATGTCAAGCTCTTGTAACGAACTTTTTCAAGAGCATCACTAGCATTGGAAATCAATCCTATAAGGAAGACTTCTTTGTTTGAATAGAAGGTGTTGATGATCAAGCTCATTAACTGAAGGATCTCAGCTTGGAAAGCAAAGGTTTCAGCTTCTCGAATGTTTGACATTTTTTAAAAGATTTTAATCAGAATTAACGGTGGTGATGTTTGAAAGAAGTATGAATGTTATATTTTTGAATATTTAAACAATCATTTTAATTTTATTAATTTAATAATGTATTTTAAATTTAATTATTAAATTGATATATTTATTAATTTGCTAGTCCTCTGACAATAATTTCTCTGACAACAATTTGTAATGTGGTTTAAATAATGTATTTTTGGCACAAATTCTAGATGAAGCGTTTTAAATCTAACATGGTACATTTTTAGCAAATTTTGTTTTAATTATTAGTAAAATTTATATTATTATTAATAAAGGAAAAATTTCGCTATCTAATTTTTACTCACTTCTACATATCCAATCGATTTGAAATGAAACATCTCGATTTAAATTACGCCCTGTTCTCCAAAAAAAATTAACAAATCTTTCTCTGTAATTAAATCTTTATTCTTAGTTTCTTTTTAACTAATAACTGTTAGTTTGAAGTTTATCGAACCAGACTCGATTTATTTAGATTTAAAATTTCGTTTAAATGGTTATTTTTTAAAATATCAAGTGAAAAAAGAAACTAGAAAGAAATTTTTGTTAAATTTCGAACTGGAGTAAACAGGACTTATTTTAGGTTGAAATTTAATAAACACAACGGAAATGGCTTACCTATTTATTTTAATTATATTTTTGTAAAAAATTTGCTATCGAGAAATTATTTTAAAGTTAATATTCAAATTTAGGATACAATATTGCCAGGAGCCTCGTAAGCATAAGTGGATATTATAAGAACATGATAGAGTTTACAAAAATTCCAATATGTTTAACCCTTTTTTATTTTTAATCATTAACACATTACAACTACTGATAGATGTGTATATCAGTTTACCGTTCTGTATATGTGTTCCCTTCAAGTGCCGATAGACAAAAGCAGTCAAATTACTATCAAACGGCTTAATTATGAAAGAAAATAACGGAAAAACTTTTAAAAATTTCATATAATCAATTATTTTATTATATTTTCAAGACATGATGTCATTGTATTGGAATATTTGATTGCTTTGACCCCTATGATATATTATGTAACCCACTATAATTAATGTGTATTAATGCGTGTTTGTGTGCTTGATAAATTTCTATATATCATTGTATATACTATATATAAAGAAACGGTTAATGGATGACGATTCAAACTTAATGAGATTGACTTTGATCAGGTAATTGGTAATTTTCGTTTTCGATATTGTATCAAATGGTGTATAAATATGATAGCCATATTAAGAAGTATTATTAACACAGTCCATTTCCATATTTTAGCAGGTTTTAACAATTCATGAGATTGCTTTCTGATTCTTACGTATATCTTAGGATATATACCTTTATCCATAATTTAACGCTAACCATAATCATTGTAATAAACGAGAATACTTGCGATAACATTTATTATAATTAAAATGATCATTTTGCATTCCGACTACTTCTAGAATATAATCAGTTTCAATAGCAATTGATATGACTTAATTTAACACGATTGAATAGAAACCTTGTTTCATCTCATCCACTATGCCTGAACAGTAAAATTACGAAGTCCGATTCATAATTGAATTTGAATTAAGATTAATTTCAACTGACATTAAATTAGAATGTAAAAACATTTTTTATAAAAAAACAACATTTAAAAGTTTTAATAATATATGACCAGTACAGCGCCGTTTATGTTGTTTTGCAGAGAAACTAAATTTGGCATGGAAATTCTTTAATCAGTACTTTTTGCATTTGAATTGATTTCTACTGATCAAGATTTCATTTTTTTCATTTAGAGAATTTGAAAAGTTTCTAACATCAATAACATAAGAGACGCTTTTGAATATTTTTATCAAAATCGCAAATTGTATATATGAAAATAAATTGCTTATAAAATTAATACATATTAAATTAATTAATTTTCATCCATATTTCAGACTATAAATCAATATATTTATTTATTTATTTATAAATACTAAATGTCAATAATTTTTGAAATTAATATGTAATGATTCAATAAATTCAACCATTCAAAACCAACCGGTATCTTTTGTGGCATTGACCTGATTTGTTGAAGATTCATCTAATGAAATCGAACTAACTTGAGGCATCGATTTTACAACTTCGGCAACGACAGGGATCACCAGATCTGTCTCGGACTTTGAAGTAACGATTTCCGGTTCGACATAAAGCTCTGGATGATTTTTACGATCAATTTCCTCTCTGTATTTAACTAAATCATCATCGGTAACTTTGTCAAATGGATTTGCCGGTTTAAATATATTCTGAATGATGAATTAAATCTACCAACAACGCAGACTAATTTCCAATGTAATTCAAATTACGAAAACAAATCAAATTATAAATAATTTGAATGGGAAAAATTATAGTTTTATTGCCTAGCAACCGTTAGCAGAAATGAAAATTTAGTAAAATCAATATGCAAAAATCAGACTTAAAGGAATTTTATTCCAATTATTCTGACAGTTAAAGAAAAATATAAATTAATAAATACAAATATAATTTGTTCGAAGAAATGATATTTTTTCTTTAATTGTGTAAAATTTATTTTTATATAATTCAATGTTTTAATAAAGACATTTTTGTTGGCAATTTTAATTTTTTGTAGTCCGGTGAAACTAGTCGATAAAAAGGAAATTAACAAACTGTAAAAAAAAAATTCAAATATATGTAAGTTTGAAAATTAAAAGGATAAAGCTAATTTATAAGAGAACAGAAAGTCAGATAATGATTAATCTGAGGGAATAAAATATTAGAAATGTTAAAGTGTGAAATATGGTTCTAGTTAGGAAAGACATACACAATACAGAAGATAACCGATATGAAGGGTCGCTTAAAATAACTAGAAAGAGACATGATCGTAGATACATATTAAAACTTAGAAACAGGAAAGAGATTGCAAGAAATATTGAGTGACTGAGATAGTCTAAACAACGGTGGATGTAAAGAGGTTGCTTATTGATTTATTTAAATATATTTAATTTGTATATTTATAATACTTCCTCTATCCAAAAATGATAGTCCAGTTTGACTTTAAATCGTAATTTCTTTGCAACCACTCAAAATTACTTAAAACAGATCGTATAATCTTATTCAGTATCATCGAAAATAGATTGATATTAACTTTTAGCCATAGATTTTCAATAAAACAAATTTTATTTTTTCTAAACAACATTTTGGCGTCAGTTTTGTGTTATTCTGTACTGCTTTTAAACACGATAAATGGTTGGAACTAAACCTAATGGAAATTTAACTCTTACAAAACGAAGAGCTATATTTGATATGCTATTATCTTTAAGCAACAATGGTTTTCTAGCTAAGGGAACACTAAAAACAGTTGCTTTAAAAATGGAATGCAGTGTTCGAACTGTGAAAAGAATATGGGATCGTGGTGTAAAATCACAAGAAGCACTTGGATATTCTGATGTCAGCTTCAATATAAAAAGAAAAAGTGGAAGGAAGCCGAAAAGATCAGCTATCGAAGTTTTGGAAAAGATTAAGGAAACGCCATTACGACAAAGGAGCACATAAAATGTCTAGCATCTGCAGTTAATGTACCTAAGTCTAGTTTACACAGGATGCTTAAAAATGGAGAAATTAAAAGATCTAACACAATAAAACCTTTGCTTACTGATTTGAACAAAAAAGGAAGAGTTAAGTTTTGTTTATCGTTTGTTGCAGTTAATCTAGATCCTATTGGACATGACCTTTACTTTACTGATATGAAGGATTTGATTCATTTAGACGAAAAGTGGTTTTATATGAGCAAGACTAAAAATAAATATTATTTGGCTCCTGATGAAAACGAACCAGAAAGAGTCGCTAAAAGAAAAAAATTTATTGCTAAAGTAATGTTCTTGGCTGCAATAGCTCGTCTAAGATATGACTCTAGTAAGAGTGAATGGTTTAGTGGGAAAATAGGTATTTGGCCATTTTTTGAAAGTGTTCCAGCAAAAAGAAATTCTATTAATAGAGTTAAGGAACAATGGAACTAAAACCTCAAAATGTAACTAAAGACCTTTACAAGGAGTTTATCTTAAAGAAGGTAATTCCTGCTATTAAAGAAAAGTGGCCAGCAGCACAAAAAAATATGCAAATAAGGATACAGCAAGATAATGCAAGACCACACATTAATTCTGTGATGAAAGCATTGTATTGGAAGGCTTAATGGATGGATGGGATATTATAATGACTTCACAGCCACCTAACAGTCCTGATTTAAATGTGCTTGATCTAGGATTTTTTAATGCAATTCAAATTTTGCAGCATCAAAAGGCTCCAACTTCAGTTGAAGAACTAGTAACGGCTACAACGGATGCTTATGAAGCTCTTAGCATTGACAAAATAGACAATACTTTTATAACACTTCAAAAAGTTATGGAGTTAATTATGGAGAATCAAGGAAATAATTCATATAAATTGCCTCATTTAAGCAAAAGCAAACAAAAAAATGAAGGAAGTTTCGAGCATTTTGGCCACTGTCTTCCATTGGATACTGATGTATATAACACTGCAATTTCTTTTATACGTAACAGTGATACTTAAAATGCAGTTTTGTTATTTGTTCAATCAATAAAATAAAATTATTTAATGTGTTTTTACTGTAAAAGGTTTTACAAAACCGTTCAATTTTTTATATTCTCTATTGACAATCATTTTGGGAAAAAGGCTAAAATGCAACTGGACTATCATTTTTGTATAATATCATATGTATAATATTTATTTATATATTTATATCATTTATAATATATATCTTAAATATATCATATAATATATTTATAATATATATTTGTATCTATCAATGCATGATTGTGATATGTTATAAATGAATAAATTATGATAAAATGCTAAAAATATGAAATCATTTCCCTAACAATTTGTAATGTTTAAAATGATGATTTGACAAGGATTATTACATAAGCGAAAAATATTTCATTAAAAGGCTTATCTTATCATTTACCTGTTTCATAAGTTGTAATGTTGTTTGAATTATAGATACTTTTTGAATCGAATTCCTAACGGTGCGTTCTAATTCTAATAATGATGTCAATGCTTTAATGAAAATTCTGGTCCCTGCTGAGAATTTATTACAATGAATTAATTCTAAAAGAAATCTGTGAATTTACTCCAACCGTACAAGTGTTCACATAATTTGTAAAATCAAACAATCAGTTTACGCCATTGAATTTGTTACAAATATATCGAGAAATACGACAAATCTGGATTTCACCATTTTGATTTAAATTTATTAAAACCCACAATTTATAACTGATAATAAAACATTTCAAATCTATCCAAAAAAGTTAAAGTTACATCTTCAACATTGTTACAGGATAATTTGCTACATCATTTTTAGCGCTTATGGAACTGACGAAAAAGGAAAAATCACTTTATAATTGAAAAATTCCTGTACTGTCAGAATCACAAATAAGCTATCTATTTAATTGTTGCTAAACATATAAGTTATAAATTGTAAAATTCATAATATAAAATGATAGATTCCAATAGTCTCGTCAATTAAATATAAAATAAATATTTTAAAGCATAAACCAATATAAATGACAGAACTTATTTAATTAATGAACTATTGGCATTTTAGCATAATATCTTCATTAAAATGTAAATTAGCATATAATCAATTACAATCAATTTAACTAAATTTAATAGTTAATAATAAATGATTTATCGTAATAAAATGTATCAATATAATTGTTTGGAAATATTTAAACAAATGTAACTCTGAAATATAAATAATTAAGTTTTAAAAGAAATATTTGTATAAAATTTACTAATTATACATCATTCTATAGAGAAATTGAAATCAAAATTTTACGTTGTCTATTAAAATTATAAATTTATTAAGATTGTAATTATCTATTATATTTTGAAAGGTTGAGGAAATTAGTATATAGATTTCATATACAGTAATACCCCGCACTTACGTACACTTTGGGACCGGAGCGTGTACGTAAAACAAAAATGTACGTAAAATGAATCTACTGCTTTTATTGATGAATAATATGTTTGAAATAAACTAAAACAATAAACATATAAATAAAAAGAAAAAGAAAAAGAGGGATATTATGCATGTAGTTTTATACTTTTATTTTAGTGTACGTAAAACGGGGTATTACTGTATTAACGAATTTTCAAAATGACAAGATTAATAAAATCATTACTTCCAGGACAACAGCTTTGTCTTTATGGCCTCTTTGAACGATACCTTTGCTTGCTGCTGTTATTAATGGTTCATCACCATGTACAAATGGTTTCCCCAAGAACTTTATGATACCTTCTTCTCTAACACGCCTAGTTTCTTCCCATGTAAGGCCGTCCAGAAGACACGATTGAGGGCCGGGCGTATTCGTATCAAAATAATACCGATCTTTGACCTAAATAAATACAATGATAACAACGACTCCCCCAAGTTTTATAATTAAAATTAAGGCAAGTTCAGGATAACTAAGACACTGGTGATAATGCAGATGAATGAAAATTCTATTTAAATAGCTATTTTCAATTCATTAATTGTCATTGGTTTAGTGACAAAAGCCTTACTATTAACATGTCCTCATAAAAACTTCAATAACTAATGTTAGAGTAAAACATTTTCAATGCCAGCTTCTTGAAATACGACGGACGTTCAAGTTTTAAATTTTAATTACTAGAAACATTTTCCGAAAAGATTTTTTGAAAATTGGTTGTAAAGTTTTCATCATATATTCTTATATACTAAGTGTCGTGAATGTTTGCGATCTTCCAAAACACAGTTTATACATGCCTTTAATAGTTTAAAGTGTTTTGAATTTATATTTTATAAAAATGACTGGTGAGATACCGTACATATTTATACAAAGTTTTCAATAAAATTTACGTCTCTCGAAATACATAATACAGTTAGTAGCATGGAATAAAGGTTTAGTGGTTCAGCAGTGAGTAAATTTAAAAAAATGAATAAAAGCTTGAGAATAAAACTTTATAACACGGACTAATATGTTATTCATAGTAACATTTTACATTTTCAGAGACTTGAGTATTGTCATTAATTAATTGAAATATAAATTTTTAATAAACACCGGTTCTGGGAAAGTTAATCAATGCTTTTTATTCTCATTTAAATTTTCGAAAAATTCGATATAAATTTTTGTTTATCAACAATCTATTATAATCACTATTGTATCTATATTTATTAAAATTGATAAGATGAAACCAATCGAAACGCACATCAATGTGAAAAAAACATTTTATATATACAGTTGACATGTTGAGAATAAATAATGTGATATAATGACATGTAGCGCAGAATAGAATAAAAACTGTTTTATCTGAAATGGTATTCTTAAAGTTGGCTCATATAGATGAAATCAGATTGTTTGAAAGTATACAAATATATTAGAATTCGACTGTTGATCTGATGTAGAATTAAATTATTGTGAAAATTAGCAATTTAATTGAATCATACAATAGTTTTATGAACAATTAATTTTGTCAAAAGATCACACCGAAGCTTAAAAATTCATTAAAGCCTCACGCTAATGACTCAAATGGAATATGAATTCATAACATTCTGAAGGTGCTATTTGGTTTTCGAAATTATTGGACATCAGATAAATCAATTCACCACCAGAACTTGTGTTTGGAATAAAAACTTAAATTACCCAACGACATTATATTCCAAAACGTTTCGAAAATGAAAAAAAGATAATAGTACAGAAATGTGAAGTCTTAGAGGAGAAGAAACTTGTTAATTGTAACAACACCTGATAATATAAACCTAAAAAATCAGCAGATCAGTATATATGAAGACATAAACATCAGTTAAACACATGGACAAATTAAATACTGCAACTCATTGAATATGTAGAATTTAATTACTCTAAAAATCATCAATTTATGAATAAGAAAAAAACATTTATTTCTTTTGCAATACTAGGATTATTGTAAGTTATGATTTATGTCAGAGCATACGAAAACCCGGAAATCCTAGAAATAGATTATTTCATTAAATATTCGTCAAAGGTTGTTAACAATATAAAGTTACTTAAAACCGTAAAATGAAATTAGTCTTACTATATACACAGAATTCACCACGATTTCTCCAATTACAATCTATCACTCTATCTATTACTTTTGCACATATTATTGATTTATTTCTAATCTAGATTTGATTTCTCTATCACAGACTTTCTTGACAAGCAAAGGTCGATATAATTTTTATCGATAGATTTAGCTTAAACTGTAAAATAAAAAAAAAATACTAGAATGCCATGTTTTAAAGATGTAAGATAGTGGAAAAGAACTGAAAAAGAGCAACAAGTAATCAATACGTGTACAATGTTATATATTTGTGACTGTGAATTTGAAAAGAAATGCTATTTAGCTTGATATATTTGTTAGAGAAGGGTTTGAATTAAGAAGTATGATACAAAGTATAAAAATAAATCATGTTTTATAAAAATGTTATTAAGTTTAAATAGGATAAAGGTACCGAATTCCGGCTGATATCATTTTCTCAATGGTTCAATCAAAATTGTTTTGTCAAATAAATTGCTAAACACGATTTATGCAGACATTGTGAGTGAAATTCAATTCTCAAATGTGCTAGAGATCAAATGAAACAATTTTGCTACGTTATATTCGATATCAATCGACTTTTTGTATGAAATGATTGTTCATACCATTTATTGGAGGTTTGGTGCGCAAGGTTTTTATAAATTTAGACAAAAGTAAAATCCTTTTCAGCATTTATAGACCAAGGTTCATCATTTAATACTCCAGGCGATGCGATTTAAAAAAAATATTATAACTTCTATCGCATATAATAACTGTAGATATTTTGAATGTAAAATTATAAATAATTAAACTATTCTAGAAAGTCCTTATAAAGACTAGCCCGAATTTTTTTTCATTAAAAAACAAACTATTTCCATCAACTGCATAATATATATGCTATCAAAAATGAAGAGATTAAAGGAGGTCTTACTGAAAGTTAGATTGACGATACAAATATATATATATATATATAAAACTATATAACTATATATAAACCTTTTCCTACAAATAGTAATAAATCAATAAAATTGAAAATCAGACAAAAAATGAATAATAAAATCTGAAAACTCTACCAAAACACTGTCCAGGTATTCAATGAGAAATGATGTAGAACGCTCATGTCTAGCATTAAATATACATCGGAATGAAATAAACTAATTCAGTAAAACAATTTTTTTTCTATTCATCGCTTGTTGAGTAAATTATATTGCAATTGAAATGACAATTTGTGTTCATTCTATCAATGAATAATGGCACCGATCGATATATTTACACAAACAAGCAATATCAATTATTCTATGAATTCTGCAAGTCTGCTAGTGTCAAATTGGATGGAATAATATAGTGATAAGGGGAAATTAAAACTGCACGCTCTGCAAACTAAACATGAATTGATCATTCAAACATGTCTAGAAAATTGTTGAAGTTGCATAGATTATTTACTGAAGAACGACAACATAATGTCAACAATCCAATCTGTATATCATCAAGAGTCAACAAAGACCTTCGGAATAGGAAAGTGTTTTGATAGCATCCAATATTGTGATGCTTCAAGTTATACCGAAATTTTATAATTACTTATTACAATTAATTTATAAGAAATTTGTGTTAAATAGAAATAATTTCTCTATAGTCAAAAATTAAATGAAAAGTTAGATTTTGGAATAACCATAAAGAGTATACGTAAAAATCTGAAAGATAGAAACGAATATTTATAAATAAAAACTATGCCCCAGAAATGAAATACATGATAAATTTGGAAACATTTAAAAATAGAATCGAAATGAAATATCTCGGGACTCCATTCATTGACAGACAGAGAAATAGTGTAGCGTGACCATCGCTATCAACTCAGACAATCAATGGCAATAATAAACAACAGGTTAGATAGAAAATAGAAATAAGCTAGATATATGATTTGCCAAAGATACAAAAAGAACTAAATACGCAGCTTCTTCAATGTCTTTAACAATTTCATTGTGCTAATTAATGCCAAAAAGAACAATTATATTAGAGTCCTAGAAGTAGTATAGATATGTTTCTGTTCTAAAAACTTTGAGGTGGATTCTAATCGAAGAGATGCAATAGGAAAAGAAAATGAGACAAAACACAACAATATAATGATAATGAAATAGAGAAAGTATTGATATTGTTATAGCTGGATACTTTACTAAATATCAAGTAAAAATGCTGTAAAACGTCTGTGAAAGCCCCAGTTATCGAAACACTAGAATACTGGAATGAGAAAATAAAACATCTGAACAAAATTGATTTAGCAAAGAAGAGATAAAGGTTATTGTATAGATATAATTCTGTAATTCTTGCTAATAGAGTAATACAACTTACTGTCCAACACTTAGAGAAACGGTTAAAATAAAATCAAAGAAAACAATTAAAATTCAATACCTAAATTATGACAAAAATATAAATTCAAAAATATGTTTAAAGAGAATAAATATATAAAAAATCAAATCAATAATGATATAATAAATGATTTTTGAATAATGGTAATAATATTTTATACAAATGAAGGAGATTAATGTAAAATAGAAAAATGTCGGATTAATAATATTTTTGGGGTCGTCGGTGAAATGAAATATCACCAATTATTGATCTGACTTTAAAGTTTACCTTGTTTAATAACAATAACGAGCTCTAGACAGAATAAACATTATTGATTAACACAATTGATTATCAATTTACAGATACACAAAGAATTAGATATTACAAAGACAACTTTTGTGCTTATTGCAACCCTTCGAGAGGAACATGACGTTTATAATATAACTTGGAATTCACAACCACTTGACTACTGTTCGGGTTTCAATGATCGATAAATTCGTACTAGTTGGTTTTTTAGCTTTAACATGGATTTACTCAAACTATAATTTGTTTATATAGCTTCTCCGATAACTTGTTTGGGTTTAGTTTGAATTCTATTTTCTTCTTTGCAACTCCTATTTCCCATTCTTTATAAATTGGTCTCGTTTTCTCTTTCACAAACTATATCTTTTTAAAAATTCTGTTCTAATTCAAGTTATATTTCCCTTTATAGCCTATAAATTTAATGGCACTTTGATGATATTGACTTTTGTTTCGTTTTTTCCTTCCTGTACATTCACATTGGCCATCTTTATTATCGCTAACAGCTGTCGAGATATATAATATTTAGAAGACGTCATCTCTCGGCCTCCTCAATGATCCCTTTTCTTTATCTCGAAAAGACTATCGAGATATAGCAATTTAATTTCGATTTTGTTTATTTTTGTTTTCCATTTTTTACTTTGTACCTTTTCATTAAAAGTGACCTTTTCGTATTTAATTCTCATACAGATTTGAGATGTTCATTGATAAGGTTTCATAAATTGCCATAGTGTGAGATATAGGATCACTAGGTGTCCAGAAAGATATTCGAGGAACGATCTGAAACGTACAAAGAAAGAACTGATTGAATCGAAACATACATCATTGTTATTCCCGTAAACATTTTCATTGTCATTATCATCAACATTTGAATTTTCATACTCATCAACATTTCCATTATCATTATCATCAAAACTTTCATTGGTGCATTAAATGTCTCGAACATAATTTGAGTCATGGATTTTCTGTCAGCTTTAGGGAATATTGAAACGAACTTCTCGATCAGTTATTGAGATTGCATTGTCGGATGTGATAGGTTTAAAATGAACAAAGATATCTTTAGAGCTACTACCATTGACAACACTAGGGAACTCATATCCATTCTTTTAGTTAAACCACTCCATCATGAAAAACGAAACTTCAAAAAAATCTTTATTCTCAAAAAATCCTCCAAACTCCTTTAAAAACAAGAATTCCTTTAGATCAAAATTAATCAAAAAACTACAAAAACCCACGCCAATAAAACATCGTCTCGCATGTATGTGTGCCCACACAGGCGCGACACATTCAACCTCAGGATTCCAATTCTTTGAATTTTTTTTTGTTTTTTCATTTTTTCCACCCACTTCTACTTTTTAAGATTATGGAGCAGCACACCTTTACTTTATACATCTCCCTAAATCACTTCCACCTTTTTATGAACAATAATTATTTGATTTTTATTATTTAGATGTCTTCAACAATATGTAAGTAATTGCTATTTCGGTTATATTTAAGTTATATTTCCTAAATATATATATTATAACTACTTACTTCAATATCGAGTAATGTGGCGCTCAGTCGTCCCTGTTTACTAATGACACAACGTAACAAAATAAAATCTGAAAATTTGGGTCACATATTGAGAAAAATTTGCTATAGTTCAATATTTTATGGAAAGTAAAAACAAAATATAGATCTTTAGTCGAAAAAATATGAAGTTTAACATAATATAACGAAATAAAATGTATAATCAATATTATTTTTCAATTTCATAAGGAATAAGGTTTGTTAATGAAGGAGGAACTTAAATTGGTTACTTTTGATTTTTGATATCGAAAAATACGGCATGTAAAGAGATTTACAAAATTTACTACATATAATTCATATTAAGGATAAATAGGATTCTGAATCAAACCTTTTTCTGTTTTGCTTTCAATTCTTTTGGATCGATACCCTTAGCTAATTTAGCAGGAGTGACAGGAGCACTGCTAGTAGATGTTCGAGAAATAGTTACATGTGCACCGGGAGTTACCGGATGATGAGGAACCAATCCAACTTTTTCGGGAGGATTAGCAGAAATCCACCGTGTTTGCCTATGTTCTGGCGTAGAATTCAATAATTTCCCTTGATTACCATCATATAAACTGCTTAGTTCACTTCCATCATCAATTTTATATGTGTTGGGAGTATTAAACCAATTTTTCGAAAGAGATTCTGACATTTCTCGGTTAAGAGACCTGTAACAAAAAATCATGTATTTCACTGAAATTGTTATAAATTTGATATGAAACGCGTGTAATGTCCATGAAAGTTTAAATTAGAAAATATAAAGGGCAATAAATTCTTAGATCGCTTAATATAAATGAGAAAATGAATACCATCAATTAATACTGGAAAAGTGGTAAGTAATAAACTATGTATTTTTGATTTAGGAACGGAAAGTTAAAAGTTCAACAATCAAGTCTATATTACATATTTAGTTAAACATTCATGGCAATGATTTAATTATAAGATAGCGCCACTGAAACATTCGTTTCACGATATATTTCGACATTTTTCCTGTCATCATCAGGTAGGATATAATAACTAGAAATTATAGATTTTTGAACAAATTTATTAATTGTATTAACCCTTTGAGACCGGGCGACGTATAAATACGTTTATGACTTCATTAAATCCGTGGAACGCATTAAGTTTAAATAAAGTAAAAATCACGTTTTTTAGTATTTTAACAAAAAAAACAGTTTTTCTTCAACTGCATCAAATAAAATATAGCCTCTTCGTAATTCAGGTTCAAACTTATCAAAGCTATATTGGATAAATTTATAAAATGCAAGCAGTTATCTTCAAGAAGAACCTCAATCCACCAAAGACTAGTTGCTAAACATTTCTCTACTTTAGTAACATTCAAAAAGCGTGGCCCAAGGAAGATATTTTATATGTTCCCATTCAGAGATTAGAGAACAAAAGAGAAAAAACACAACGTATGAATGCAAGGATTGTGATGTTGGATTGTGTGTTCCTGGATGTTTTATTGAATACCACTCACTTAGAAATTTTTAATCGGGCAAATATTTATAAAATAAATAAAAATGATATTTTAAAATTAAAAAAAATTTGACGATATCAAAGGGTTAATTATATTAATAATATCAAATTTGCTAATAAAAATATTTCATTCTTTAAAAATTATAAAATTTATAATTCAAATAATATATTATTTTTTTAAATTTTAACAATCAAATATAAAATTTTAAATATTGAAATTTAATTTAATAATTTAATAATTATTTATTTTAACAACAACAATTCATACATACAACATACAAAAAAATTTTTAAAAACCTTTAAAACACAAGTATTCACTGCATTCTGCACATTAATTTTCAGGATTCAATGACTTTATGTCAATTTTAATTAAACAAAAATCAAATTGGAATAAGTGATTTTCTTGCAATTAAAATCGAAAATTATAAAAGAAAAAAGTAAACATAGAAATTTAATCAAGTTATCAGAAAATTACGGATATGGAAGAAACAAAAATAGAGGGAATATATTTTTCACGAAAGATGATTAGAGAAAAAATTTAAATAACCATGCTCAACAATCCTCAAATTGTTCTATTCTACTTTATATATCAAAATACATAATTCTCAGTGATAGCGCCTGTATGTCTGCAATGATTATTAATGTTTATTTACTTTTACTTGTTTAAATTAATGTTGTTTAAATTTATTTACGTAGTTACAAAACAACTTGAGTACCCAAGAATTTGTTTAATGAAGAGAAACTCCATTTTGTAGTCTGTGTAGAATTATTTTGAAACAGACATTATTTTATAAAACTCAATTTTTATTTAAGTGAAAATAATGTGTAAACAACAATAGAATTCAAGATGCACGATAGAATGCACGATGGCAATGTTTCTACTTACATGTGATGTTTAATACATGCAAAAAAATTAAATATTTTGCATTATGACTATAAATACAATTAGCTTTAACAAAGAGAATTAGATGTTTTAATTTGTATACCATTAGAACATAAAAATAAAACAGTCGTCAATTTTGACGGTTACAGCTAGTTGTCTTTTACATAATTACCGTGATTCTTTTTCTAAATAGAATTTCTGTGTAACGCTATTTTTATTTATTCTATAACCTCTAAAGAAGAAATTTTAACGAATGATAAAAGAAGTAATTTAGAATTTATTTCACTTTATGATGGGTTACGTTGCTAGTAATTAATGTATTCAATCAAGTATCCTAACAATATTGATCAATCAACAGACAATAATACTTTATTATTAATATTAAGATCATAAATTTTCTTATTTTTATTCATAATAATAACTTACAAAATAATTACACTATTTTCACAATATATCTAAAATTTTAATAAAACTTTTATTAAATGCTTTTCATTTTCCCACACCTGTGTACAATGTTGATGATTTTCATTAGAAATCATTTAAAGATTTCAAGACAATATTTAATAATTTTTTAGTATAAAGAAATTTAAAAATATTAAATCCATTTGACATTTATAGGAGAAAAATAGTCTTTCTTTGCTTATGGAATTGATATAACTGCAATAAAATTGAAATTAGAAAAACATTTTCGTTTGAAAATATATTTATCAAAAACAGTAATGATTTTTTAAAAATGAATTTCGATAAATTTTAAACGTGAAAAATAAGAGATTCATATTAAGAAAAAGCATGTCATGTACTTCCGTTACTCCCGCGAATATTAAGTATCCTGTGAAATATATGTACTATCCGCCTGTTTGAAGCCTAACTAATTCTTAAAGTGAATTTTAAAAACTATTATCCTTAAAATAGAATTGATTATTAATTGTAAAAAAAAGGTCTCCTAAAATTATATTTGAAATTTTATTTGAATAGAAAACTTTAAAAAATTAACAAAGCCAAATATTGCAAATATTTTAAAATTAGAATATATAGCGAACATCTTTAAAATTCTCAATACCCTTAGATTTTTATGAAGTAGAATATAGGTGATTGCCAATAAATAACATGTTTTTTACTAAATGTCAAAATCTATCATATTAAAGCAACATTATTTGTTTAATTTTAATATCATAAATATTTTTGTTAATAATCTTTCATATTGTTAGTTGCAATAGAATTACATTCAATTTCGTTATTCATTTTGAATTGATAAAAAAATCAGTCCAAGTATAAAATATATATTTTCCTAAACTTTAATTATGATGCTCTGCTTAAATTTTCAAATTAAAATTACAATTCATAAATCAATAATAAATTCAATATTTATTTAGCAAACAAACCATAATTTAAATTTAAATAACATTTTCTAAATTTTTAAATTTTAAATTGTAATTTTTCAAACTTTCTCACAAGTATAAATTAAAATTGATGTAAAATAGTTCTGTTTCGATAAAATTCAAATAACTCAAATCTCGAGGCAGGAAAAACTGATAAGACAAATCAGAACATTATTTTCTATCAAAATATTTTTTATCACTTTAACTTGCGATTTGGACCTGCATTTCTTCAAATTTACGATTGATAAATAGACAAAGCTGAACTTTGTGTTTTGACATATCTCACTTCGGATAGGTTAAAGTTAAACACTTGCTGATTATGTTAAAACAAATTTTAATTCACAATAAAGTATTATTGATATCAATCAAACAATAAAGGTTAACATTATAAAGATTTGATATTTAATTGTGCTTGGATTAAATTTGAAACAAAATTGGCAATTTAAATGATAAAAATGGTTTTTCTAGAGATTATATATATATATACCTACTAATACCTACTAACAATATCTTTCTTTTAACCGGAGACAATTCTCCGTTTATTACTAACTCACAAATATTCTGGATCATTTAATTATACAAGGATAAATTGTTAATAACATAAATTAATCGAATGAAAAACATCAGCATTGTCATATAATATTTTGAACCGATCAACAATTCACATCTCTGCTATACAATGTGATTCGTTTGGCATCAGTTATACATTCAAATATTTCATTGTCAGATTATTTGAATATTTTCAATATTGTTAAGGTAATTTTTATATAAATAACTAAAGGAGCTATAAATAAGTCAGTTTCCATGTTCACAAATGTTTATAATGCTTTCTTTCATCATACTTGAATTATCCCTGCGCTTATTAAATTAATTATTATTGTTTAAAATGTTTTGGCGCCTATTTTGTGCCCAATAATGATAATTCTTATTATTGACAGTTAGTGTTATTTATTTTGCAATCATTGATAATCTAATTATGTCAATAAAATATAACTAGTCACAATTATTGATTAAAAATATTATTTATTTTGGTGCGATTTTCCAAGGTTTTCCTGTTTAACAAGCAAGATAATTACATACCAATAAATTATAAAAAGTAAAACACTTGAATGAATGATTGAATGAGATCATAAGTTGATCAAAATATTATATTTTAGTGTCTTTGTATAGTGTATATTTAATATATATCCTATAAGATGTGACCGCCTATTTTAAAGTCATTTATGCAAGTTTATTTGTTGATTGATTCAAAAAAGACATTTGTTTATTGGTCGTTGGTTTGGTGGTTTTTACAGAATTGGGCAAAAGATATTGGATAGAGTAAGGGACGAGCTATCAGGAAAGTCTGACATGTATTCTGGTTTATCTTTTTATCGTTTATTTTCAAAAGAAAAATCAGTTTTTTGCTCGATTAATTTGCTCATAACATTAACAAATATTTAAAGGGCAACAGGCATAGATTATTGGTTTGAAAGTGATTCAATGCCTGGAAAATTTTCTTTAATCCGATTTATTCCATATAAATACAAGTTTTATCACCATTTGGAATATTTTAATTTATATTATTTTTTCACATTTCAAATAATAGATATTCAATTTTATAAAGGACTTTGATACTAATTTGTTATTTTCATACTTTAATTTTTATTTTTGGATTATTTTCAAACATTTATTATCTCATCTAATATTTATTTTATTTTATTTTTATTACGATATTTATTATCTAATCTAATTATATAATTATTAATTAATTTAATTTTTATTAATATTATTATTTTTACTATTACTTAATGTAATTTTTATTACTTTATTTACTATTTAATTTAATTTAATATTTTATTTATTAATTACATCTTTATTATTAATTTTATTATTTTGGTTAAATAATTTGTTTTATCATTATTGTTTTACTGTATTATTATTTAATTTTATTTTTATTACTGTATTTATTTACTCATAATATTTTTTAATTATTAATTATTAATTTATATTATTTTTTCTATTCCGCATTGTTCCACATTTCAAATAATAGATATTCAATTTTATAAAGGACTTTGATACTTTGTTATTTTCATATTTTATTTTTTTATTTTTAAAAATATTTTTGAATTATTTCGATACACATTTATTATTTAATTTATTAATTTAATATTTATTAATTTTTATTATTATTATTATAGTTTGATAATTTTATCATTACTTATCATTATTTAATTTAATTTAATATTTTATTAATTAATTACATATTTATTATTAATTTTATTATTTTGGTTTTATAATTTATTTTATTATTATTATTATTATTATTATTTTATTGTATTATTATTTAATTTTATTTTTATTACCGTATTTTATTATTTATTATATTTCGTTATTATTTTCTTTAATATTAATTTTAATACTTTATTAATTAATTAAATATTTTTATTATTATTTTATTTTATTTTTATTACTGTATTCATTATTTATTATAATTTGCTATTATTTTAATTAACATTTATTATTTAATTTATTAATTTAATATTTATTACTTATTTTGTTATTTTTATTATTATTATTATGGTTTATAATTTTATCATTACTTAATGTAATTTTTATTACTTTATTTATTATTTAATTTAATTTAATATTTTATTAATTAATTACATATTTATTATTAATTTTATTATTTTGGTTTTATAATTTATTTTATTATTTAATTTTATTTTTATTACCGTATTTATTATTTATTATATTTTGTTATTATTTTCTTTAATATTAATTTTAATATTTTATTAATTAATTAAATATATTTTTTATTATTATTTTATTTTATTTTTATTACTGTATTCATTATTTATTATAATTTGCTATTATTTTAATTAACATTTATTATTTAATTTAATATTTATTTTATTTTTATTACGATATTTATTATCTCATTTAATATTTTTTATTTATTTTATTATTATTATTATTATTATTATTATTATTATCATTTAAAACAATAAAATGATAATTTAAGCCTTTTGCTGCAAATAATGTATTTAATGAAAGAATTTTCGACTATACGATAGTCCTTGTCAATCTGACAAGGACTATCGTATAGTCGAAAATTCTTTCATTAAATACATTATTTGCAGCAAAAGGCTTAAATTATCATTTTATTGTTTTAAATAATAAATGCTGCTACCAAGCAATCATCATTTTATAATTATTATCATTATTATTATTATTATTATTATTATTATTATTATTATTATTATTATTATTATTATTATTATTATTATTATTATTATTATTATTATTATTATTATTATTATTATTATCATATTATTAATATTAATTAAAATAAAAATATTTACAAAGTTTTATGTTCAATTTCCTCACTAGATAAAGCTCCTTCGTCATATTGAGAACTGATTTGTGCAGACGATGAACAGACTGGTGGTATTTCTACATCGGGATATTTTGATACCGGAGATAAGCCGTTTTCCGTCATATTATTTCTATAAATATCTTTTTGCTGGTAAAAGTAACCGGTCCTATATCCAGAATTATCAAGATGTCTCATCATAGCTTCAAATTCCATTTGGCCGATTCGATATTTATGAAGATATTTTTCTAAATAAATCCATTGAACTTATGTATGAAGCAAGATGGTTTTACTGAGAAATGTTAAACATTTAATGTAAAACCTTAAATTAAAAAAATTATGTAATTGGAAGTATTTGGTGCATGTTAAATTATAAAAGTTTCACCATTGTTGTCAATCTGTGTGCCACAAGATTTTTGAAAAATATTCAAAATTGCTAGCGTTTTTGAACTCTGAAACTACTCAGGTAGCTTTTGCAAATATATTTTATAACTTATTAATTACTTAAAAATTACACTATACAGCCGCTGACTTAACGGGAATTTAAATCGAAGTAATTGATCAAACTTGGATTCTGGCAACGTATTATTATAACTGCTCGCATGTTTAAAGTTGTTTCAAGTGACATTATATTTGAATACCTCATTTAAATTCGTTTCCAAGTTTCTGTTGGTATTCAAATACATTTTTTTATCGAAGTAAGTTTAATTAAATTACAGATTAATGATTATTTTAGATGAGAAAAAATTCATTTTCTAGCCATGGATAAGTTTTTAACAAAATTTGATAGGAAAAAAAATGTGACGAATCAAAGATAAGGAACCAAGCGAAAATTTAAGGAAGAGTATATTGAATACGGATTAATAGAATTTGGATTGAAAAATGCTCAATGGTTCCTTATTGTTTGATTTGCAACTCAACTTTGTCTAACGAGTCTCTGGTTCCAAGCAAGCTGAAGCGACATTTGGAGATAAATCATCCAGCTCAGAAAGTCAAACGACGAAAATATTTTGAGAAGCTCGCGACTGAAAAGATTCAACAGTCGAAAAAATTACAAAACTTCCAGAAAAAGGACTGATTGCAAGTTATAAGATGGCATTAACTGAAATCAAGTCTAAAAAGAGAGAGAGACTTCTCAGAATTTATGATGAAATGAGGGTTTGTTTGTCGATTTTGGAGCCCCGGTGGAATATTATCTGTTCTCATAAGCAAGCTCAACCTTCACAATGAAAAAATATGTAAAAATAAAAAGTTTCCTTCGTAATTTATTGAAAATGTTTGTTGTACCGCGAAAATTTTCTAATTTACTTAGTAAGACGCGATCCAAAAGATATTAGGAAACACTAATATACAATTGTATATGTATATGTTAATAATTGATTCAATATCAATTATTTTAAAAAATTGGCACAGGATGAAAACTTTTATCTGACTAGCTAGATGGTGCTTTGACTGAACAATATGAATGGTGAGACGAAATTTGCGAAGTGAGAAAAATGAAGGGTAGAGCCAAAATTAACATTTTTGTTTGAAATGTTGCAAAACTTTTGCAAGAACAGGAAAGATGTATTTAGCGTGACTGGAGTCGGTTAACGAAAATGTCTTTCTATAAATCTAGCTATATATTCCCTGAATCCCACAAACTATTCCGAAAACACAAATTTTGTTTTATCTTATACGAGATCCCAGAAGTAAACCTTATTGTAAAGATTCATTGATTAATCAATTTCTTCATTTAGATTAATTAATTTCATTATGTGAAAATAACTGTTGATAAATAAATGCATTATCAAACATATTGATTATTTTTTTTAAATTGATTATTTGAAAATTCGTAATTGAATCAATTTCCTAAAAGTAATCAATTTTTAATAATAAAATTCAAAATCAATTATAAATTTTGATTTGGTATGGATTTTTTAATTTGAAATAAATAGTATGTGATAAAAATAGATTATAATAACATTAAGATGATAATCAAATAAAAAAATAAAAATCAAATATTCCAGGAAACATAAAAAGTAAATCTCAGTGGCTAGCTAGGAGGTATCATTTTCGCGAAGGAATGGAAATAAGTGAAAACAATGATAAATAGTTTAACAAATGCTTATTTTACAAATACACAAAATTGCGATTTCAAAATAAGAATTTAAATGTATTTTTAATGGACAATAAGGACAAGATTGTAGGCAGTGCAATAAAATGTGACAAAGAGATTTATAATGATTTAGAAACTGTCATAGAGCGTCAGCATTGATGCAAAAAGAAGAAATAAATGTTTGGTGATGGATTACATGATTCTAAATTACCACATGAAACTGATTTGCAAAAAGAAATGGGATGCTCCTAGAAATAAATATGATATTTCAACAGTTTCATGTTCTTGCTGAAAAATATGAATTTCTTGTTCTTTTAAACGAAGATTACAATTGTCGGTTAAATGATGATTATGATGACATTGACAAGGAAGAGTTCATTGTTGTAAGAAAAAGATTGATGCTGCAGTCATGCAAGATAAAACTGGCACAATGAAGGAAGACCGCCTTGAACTTTACCAATTTATTCCAAAAACACAATCTTGGAAATTCCGTTACGAATATCGTCATTTTATTATGAATTTTCCTCACGATTGCTGTAAGATAGAAGTTTCTCAAAATTAAAATTTATAAATATCGTTTTTCTCCGCGAAAATTATAAATATAAAATTCATTAAGACTTTTTTCTTAAAACTTTTTTCTATTATTATTTTTCAACTATAAACACCGTATTTAAGATAACATTGCATTGTTGACAATTTATAATAGGATTAAGGAGCCACTTGAATAATATCAACAAGAATTATTAAAGACAAAAATCAATATTTAAATAAGTAGATTTAAACAAATTAAATGTATATTTTTAAGCTAAATTTCTATATTGTTTATATTTTAAGGAATATTTCAATAATTAATTATATCTTGGAATCGAATTATTAAAATATTAAAGAACAAACCTGATATTATTTCATCTTCTGACTTATCATTCATATTAACTTCGAAACTGTCTGGAAGCACTTAACCATTTCATTTTGTGCTTCTTTACCCGGTAAAACTAACTCATCCGGGTCTAATTTATAAAGAGCTTCCTTGAACGACAAATACATAATGTATAATTAATCCATAATTATACTTGAATTTCACAAGCTGTTTGTACACGTTGAACTAGAAACCAAGCTTCCTCAACTGTTGCTCCACCAACGAATATTCCATGATTCGGAAGAATCAATATTTTTTTATTTGAAGGAAGTACGGAGCTGATTTCATTACGAAGGTTATTAAAATTACCCATTGCATCCAAATCAGATAAATTTGATTTCGGAACAAAAATTGCAACATCCCCTAACAATAAAGCTTCTAAGGATAATGGTAACAGTCCTATTGGTGATCCTGATACCTATAAGATTACGTTAGGGCGAAATTGTTTAAAACAATATTAATAATAATAATAATAATATTAATATTAAACAAGTAAATAATAATATAAGCCATTTGCTGCAAAGTATATATTGAATAAAATTAAAAAATGATATTATTTTTCGATTAATTTTATATAATCGAAAATTATTTTATTTTATTCAATATATACTTTGCAGCAAAAGGTATATATTATCATTTACTTATTTAACATTTAAGTAATGCTGCCACCAAGAAATCATCACTATATTCATATTAATAATAATTATAAAAATAATAATAATAATAATAATAATAATAATAATAATAATAATAATAATAATAATAATAATAATAATAATAATAATAATAATAATAATTAATATAAGAACTTTTCAATTTTCACCGTTGATTTCTTTTCAATTGACATTGTATTTATTAAAAAGCTTGACTATGAACCAGTAAAGATATCGAAAAAACATCGATATCTTTATTGATTCATAGTCAAGTTTTTTAATAAATACAATAATAATAATAATATTAATAATTTCAAGATCTAACCGATAACGCAGCAAAAGTCCTGAGATGAATCAAACAACTGATATCTGGTCTGCACATATGTATAGCTGCATGAAATGCCCAATTCGATTCATCGGCTGATAAAACAGTTGAACCTGGGTCTTTAATATTTCCTATAAATATTTTTTTCTTAACTTTGTATCTTGGAAAAATTAAAATATATCGCATATTTTTAAATCAAAATAAATGCTATTTTTCACAATATACAATATTCTAATAGTTTTTGATGTTCCAGTTAATATAGATTGATGTACAATAAAAAATTTTTAAAAATATTCAATAAAGTAATAGAATAGTAATAGAATAATGCAATAACTCAATTCATTGGTTTCACAAATATAAATCAGTATACATTATCATACCTTTTGATGGTCAACTAATAAACCGATATTTGCAATCAATATAATGTGACATTTTTACAATTAAATAAATTACATCTGTAATAAATTACAAATTCGAAACATGTACCATTTTAGTATTTATTTTATTAAATCAATTCATTTGTTAACTAAAGGAATGAATAATATTCTCAGCCAATATCTACCAATCAATTAATCAATAATTCGATTAAATGTGAAATAGCACTTCTGGACACAATATTACAATCCAATTCCTGCACATTTCAGATTTGTTTTTCTCTTCATTCAATATTATATCATATTCATCAAATCTATGAGACCCGTATGCTTACACTTTGATGGTGGTACATACATATTTAGATAGATGTTATCAATCAAATATATAGGTAGGGAATTTATTTGTTTTATTGAAATAAGATGGAAATACAATGCACATTCATTAGTAATAGGAAATTTTATTTTAGATCGATTAGACAATTGCTAGGGGTTTACTGAGTATTAACTGTGCTGGACATATTTGAATTTGGCTTATACACGTATTACAAGGGTTCATTTTTCAGTAGTTTGGAGTTTATGAAATCTATTTTTAATTTTAAATAACAAATAATATCTAATGATGAATATTATTTATATTAATGTTTCTCAGCTATTTTCAGCACTGGTCTTCTTTTATATCCAAACTTGTTCTGTCAGTCTCTCATTTTATTTTAGATATTATTCCACCTCGCTTTTTCACTAGATATTGACAGAAAGAATCCAAAATTATATTGCTTATATATTATTAAACCTAAAATTTTATTTAATTTCTTCCTCATTTATATAAAATGGATTTATTATTATTATTCAAATATCATTTATTAT
This sequence comes from Schmidtea polychroa, assembly GCA_959609185.1. Classification (NCBI taxonomy): domain Eukaryota; kingdom Metazoa; phylum Platyhelminthes; order Tricladida; family Dugesiidae; genus Schmidtea; species Schmidtea polychroa. The sequence goes on from CAUHTR010001207.1 coordinate 81,610, forward strand.
ATCGATTCATTATATCAATTTCAAATCATTATTTCAATTTCATTCTATTATATCGATTTAATATTTAATATATTTATATTCTTTAATCATAAAATGTTTATGAGCTTATATTTTTATGATAAATTACAGATAGATATAGCCGTTTTTGTAAGTTAATCTTTGAAATATTTGCAGGGAAATAAACAAAATTGATTTATAAATAATTCAAGTATTTGGAACATTTTAAAGGTAAATTTAAAAAATTATTGAAAATACAAGATTCAACTGAGTTTTTAAGGTTTTCAAAAATAGTAAGATAGGTTAGAAAAGATCAAGCATTGTAAATCATGATTGTCTGAGGCTGATAATAAAGTCGGATTGTAAACAAGCTTGCTTCAGAGTTACTATTCTATCTAGAATATGGTAAAATTGCACCAACATATTATCTACACCGAACAGAAAAAGCTAAAAGAAATCGATTGAAATTCTCATTTAGTGATGTATAACCCTTTGTTGTTCACGAATGTATGCGTACTTGAAATATGACAGAAGTTCTAACATTTCCTTGTCTACTTCACCACCAATGCTATCAAAAGATTCAGTGACGTCATATTTAGGGACATGTGCTAATATCGATATACATCGAACTGATCCAAGAACGATGGCATCAGCTTCATAGATCTGTGTCAATACTACTTCATTCATTTTCCTTAACACACTTTGACAAAGATGAAAATGGCAACTAGAGATGACTGCATTGGGATATGGTGCCTAGGATTCTGATATTGCAACCGTCTCGAAGTCAACTACTCTTGTTTATTTTTATTTATATATCGTGTGTTTAAGTGTTTGCACACCAGAAAAACAAAGAGTTAGATGAGTTATTACATCCACCATCTTAAAATACAGACTTAGAAACTTTCAATTAATAGTGATTGAGATCTATAGCACAATTTCTTCAAAATGAGATTTCTGATTTGGCAATAGCAAATCAATAGCATAAAATAGCTATTAGGGTGCCAATGAAATACATGGCAAAAATTTAAGTGTAATATTTTTCAGGTCTTACCCCCTAATTTTGTTCCTATTGATATGGTAATCAACTGGTATGTTTTTCTTCAACATTCAATTATATTTAGAGGTTGCTCACTGGCATCATAGTCCAACATATTGTACGTTATGGGTTTATTCCTAATAAAATACAACATTGAGTTGAATGAGTTTACTTACTTATTAGTGTGAGTCATTGCAATTATATATTCTTTGGAGATTGTTGTTGTCTGCATTTTTATTGGATTTTAAATTTTGTTCTTTATTGCGTGTGTGACTTGTGACTTTCTTATTTAATGCAAAGCTAACTCTGGGTAAGTGTATTGTTTCATAACACTTAATTTATGAATATTTAATTGGTGCAATAGACTGATTTGTTGCAAAGTGGCCAGTGGGCCTGTCAGTGTCTAGTTGTCAAGTCCTGCTACTTATTTTTTGTTGTTGTTGCAATGCAAGTATAACGTTGCTTATTATAATAGATCTGAGCTACTGACTGCTGACTGACTTGCGAGCTTGTTTTATATTTTTCTGTGCATATACTTGCAGATATCCTGGTTCAATGGCAGCTGTGTGTATAAGTAAAGGCAAAGATCGAGGCATCTGGTTGATTGGTGGAACATTGAATGAACTAACAGGCAGCAAACTACCATCAAATCGTCAAGTACTTGCAAGATTTTTCCACTTTCATTTGAATGAAAAGCTGACTATTCAGGACAGTGCTGTATCAACAACAAGAGAACTATTACAATTTTGGATGAAAGCCAGAATACCAACCCGACAGGACTATAATATTGTTGCCAAGTTGAAGGATTTGCATGCAAAATGGCAAGCGCTTAAGAAAAATACGGCAAGGATGTCCAAAGTGCAAAAGAGTAAAGAGGATGCATTTTCGGAAAGTTTGGATGATTTATTCGATGTTGCACATGTAAATGCAATGAAACTCATCAAAATTGAAGAGGACAAGAAATTCTTGGAAGCACAGCGAGAAAAAGGCAGGCGGGGATGCATGGGTGCAGTAGACACAAAGCTTACGAAGCAGGAGGAAAGACGCCGGCAGCGAGAACTTTTAGAGGAGCAAAGAAACGTCAGAGAAGAGCAGAGACAGTGGGATGCTTCAGTCGTAAGAAGTTTGGGTGAAAGCAGTGAAAGTGAAGATGACAGCAGTAGTCTAACAGTGTCGGATCCCAGTATGTCTATGCCAGCGCCAAAACGTCACCGTCCAATGAACATACTTACTCCAGAGCTGGCATCTGCACTTGATCGGACGAAAGTAAGTGACAGAAATGCCACGTACATTTTGGCTGCCGCTGCCAAGTCACTTGGCCACAATCCCAGTGAGCTAACTTTAAACAAAGAGTCAACCAGACTAGCTCGAAGGCAACATCGTGCAGACATTGCTGCTGAAGTGCAAAACAGTTTTTCACCCGATACGCCATTGACAGTTCACTGGGATGGCAAGCTGCTTCCCGAGTTGACAGGAAAAGAGACTGTGGATAGACTTGCAATAATTGTGTCTGGGGATGGCGTAATGAAACTGTTGGCTGTTCCCAAGTTATCAAGTGGAACTGGTGAAGCTCAGGCTACAGCAGTGCATGAAGTGTTACTGGACTGGAATTTAACCGATCGAATTATTGGCATGTCATTTGACACCACAGCAAGCAACTCCGGAAATAAAGCTGGCGCATGCGTTTTGTTGGAAAACAAGTTGAAGAAACAGCTGTTGAGTTTGGCATGCAGGCACCACATTCATGAACTTATTGTCGCTAAAGTCTTTGAAACAGTGATTGAAAAGGCATCAAGTGGTCCACAGATCAAATTGTTCCAGAGATTCTCAGCAGCATGGAGAACAATCAACAGACAAGCGTTTGAAAGTGGTATCGGTGATGATCAACTTGCCAGTGAACTAAATCCAATCAAAGAAGAAATGCTTGTCTTTCTGAAGCAGCAGCTTCTGACATTCCAGCCAAGAGACGACTATAAGGAGTTACTTCAGTTGAGCATTTTGTTTCTTGGTGATGCGTCTGATAATGTCACTGTGCATGCACCAGGAGCCTATCACAGAGCCAGGTGGATGGCCAAACTTATATACTGTCTCAAAATTTACTTGTACCGTTCACAGTTTCATCTTACACCTCGAGAACTTTCAGGACTTCGACAAATGAATGTTTTCGTCATCACCATCTACCTGAAGGTGTGGTTTACTTGTCCATCGGCACCTTCAGCTCCGCAACATGACTTGGAATTGTTGCAGCAACTGGTCCAGTACAAAACAAGAAATGAAGCAGTTGCCAATGCAGCACTCATTACCTTTCTTCGCCATCTGTGGTACCTCGGTGAAACCCTGATCGGTTTGGCTTTCTTTGATGACGAAGTGCCGGTCGAGAGTAAAGAGCTAATGGTTGCCGCACTATCGCGTGAAGGTGAAGATGAGCCATGCAAACGTATACAACTGGATGAGAAGGACATTTCTACAAAGAAACTCTCAGATTTCGTCACAACCAATACCAGGCGGTTCTTTGTCGCACTCGAAATTCCACAGGACTTCCTCCGACAGCATCCTTTAGGATGGAAATCTAACTCTGACTACATTCGGGGTCTGAGTCGTGTCAAGGCTCTTAAAGTTGTCAATGATGCAGCTGAACGTGGCGTATCACTGATACAATCATTTAATGCTGTCATTACAAACCAGGAGGAACAGAAACAGTTTTTACTTCAGGTGGTCGAGAAGCATCGCCACGACTACCCGGACCCCAAGAAGTCTACGCTTGCAGGCTGCTCCAGTGACAATTAAACTTGCACTTTTACTTAAGTAGATTCAGCTAAGCACAGTGTAATGTGTGTAATAGCACTAAACTTCACTTTGCAGAATGCAGAGTAACATTTATTTTCCAAATCATCATTCATTAACTGTGTACTGTATAATATGTTTTATTAATATTGTTTTTTCTTAAGCATTACAATATTAGTCGTTGGCCGTACATACAGTAAACGGTCACATCCATTGAGCAAGTGGTAAACATAACCCAATTCAAATTATTTTTTGGCTAGATAAACAGGATGCCGATATGAACAAATTGAGGGGGTAAGAACTGGCAAAATTAGCATTTCATTTTTCATTGGCACCCTAATAGCTATGGAATAAAGCAGTTAGCAAAATATTGACTT
>CAUHTR010001208.1:0-61529 GCA_959609185.1 Schmidtea polychroa
ATAATAATAATAATAATAATAATAATAATAATAATAATAATAATAATAATAATAATAATAATAATAATAATAATAATAATAATAATAATAATGAGTTTTAATGCATGAATATTAAAATGACCAATAAAATATGTTTAGAAAATCTCGAAAAAATTCTGTTAAGAAATACTTGGAAAAGTTTTAGAAAATATCGGTTTTGTAAAAAAAGCCAAAATAAAAATTAGGCGATTGCGATCATTAAAAAAACTTTTTGTTTTGACCCGGGAAAAATACTTGTTGCAAAGATGTTGCGATGACTCATTGTCTTTGTTATATCTCTATTATGACTCATTACACAAATGACTAATATCAAAATGTCCACCGAATCATGACGCATCGAATGAGTTATGCTTTTATTCAGTCAATCTGAAGCTACTGTGGCTCACATCCCCCTACTCAGGAAGCAATAACTGAGAAATTTTAAACTCATTGTTGATTAATTTCATTTCAAATGGATTAATAAATATAGTAGGTCTTAAATTCTTCAGATGTTCTACCAATAATTTTTCTGACTTTCCTCAATATTTATCTTATTTTTTATCTTTGATATCAAGAGATCGATTTTTATGACGAAGAAAATGATTAAATTTTTTCATGAGATTCTTCTCAAAAATTTGCCGTTTTTCCTGAAATCTGAATATTGTTGGATACATATCAGAAATATTTTTTGCCTTTCCTAGGGGTGCGAAGGTAAAAATTTTCAAAAAATACTATATGGAAAACTTCAGCAGAGGTGATCTTTCGACTCATTAACAAGCGACTAGAAGACAAATGGAGATAATAATGTCATGAGAGATGATTATTATAGATACGTATAAGAAAAACAGAAAAATAAACAATGCAAAAATGAGGAGCGAGTACAACGGAATTTCCAAGTTGGTAAAAACATTGAAACAAAAGATTGATACACGGGAAGTTGTCAAAAAAATATAGGAGAGAAGTTAAAAGATATGAACGGCAAAATATAAAATCAAAATGCGAAATGATTGAAAACTTTTAACGAAAATGGATGTTAGATATTATATTAATTTTAACTAAATATAGTTGAAATTAATGTAAATATTAAATTAATTTCAAATTATTTTTCAATATTATATGTTATTTATAAAACATTTACGTGAAATATGATTGCTATTATTTGATTATTTGGGTTAATTAATCGTCAGTATTACAACTTTGTTATAATTTACTATTTATACCTGTGAAATAATTTGTAATAATATAAATATTCCAAATACAATTCTTTTCGATTTAAAACCTAATATAGATACAAAATAAATGTTATGAAACCATTGTTCCGTTTATCTTCATATCTTTCAGTTTATAAAATACAAAACATTGATCTATTGACTAAAAAACATGAAGATAAATGAAATTAAAAATAAAAATAGATCAAAAGTAAAGAAAATACAAAAATTTTAAAATTAATGCTGCTGAGAAGATTTATCGGGATAAATTAAAACAAACGCCATTTAAATCCATTACTGTCAAATAAACTGAAATAAACCAATATTTACTAATTATTATTTTCAGTGTAATAATCAACCAATGACTATCGGATCAATTAAATTAACTATTTCAGTTCAGTTTTATTTCATAAGCTATTTAAATTCTACCTGATTTTTTGCAGGTAATTAAAAGCTAATTAAAACAACCATCAGCTTGTCAATTTAATTACTAAATTTTATTAACATAACACTCAATAATGTATGCAAAATAAACAAAATTAGCTTACTATTATTTAATATTGACAACACAATTTTAAACACCATATCTGGGTCCACATGGTGGGCTTCTGGCATATTTTTAACAACTTTACTGAAAACCGCTGGATCCAATTCCGAACTTTTAGCCATTTCCAAAAATTGATTATCCCATATCCACTTCATTAATTCTTTATCCACTTTGTCGCTGTTAAGAGTTTGCTCAATCATTTCTGTAACACTCTTTGGATCCATTAATTTTATGTCTTCCGTTGATGCGTGAGTTAAAATACCTCCACACAACTGTAGAAATTTGTTTTTGCTTTTGCATTCATACTTTCTACAGAATTCTAATACGTTTTGCAACAAATCGACCCAAACAACTTTTCCGAGATTTATTTCGTTTGGTAGATTTTTTATTATTTTATCAAATATTTTACTTTTTTCTTTATTATTCACCACTTTTGATTTAATAGTTTGTGGTTTTTCTGATTCACTAAAACTGTCGTCTTCAATCTTAAATTCTTGGTTCAATTCGCCACGAGACAGATTATCAGACGAGGATCGTTCTAATAGTCTTTTAGAATTTTTCTTTGAATTTCTTTTATCGTCAGATTCATTTTCGCTTTCTTTATCAGCTAAAAGCATTTCGATATAATCTACAATTAGTTTTGCAACATACGAATATTTTGACTCATCGCCTTTACAAAGCTTAATAATTTTATTAATATAATAATCATCTAAATTTACAATTGCTCCGTATACGATCGAATCCTCAATATATTTTTCTTTTAAATTCGAATTATATCCCGATAATGGCCGTAACCAAATTTGCAATATTACAGTAAAACCGCGATTTATAAATGGTTTTAGTGATTCTGTTTTTAACGTTCGACATGATTCTAAATATTCAACTATGCTATCAATACAACGGGAATATTCTGATGAACGAAATATTCGATCAATATACTTTTTACACTTTTCTAAAAGATTATTATTACCTGTCATTCCCAGCATTTCTGCAGCACAAAACATTATACTCACATTCTCGATTGTTAATTCAACATCTTTGCCATAACAGTGATCAGCGATTATTTCAAAGCTAGCTTTTCCACCGGGAAAATTTTTCAAAATTACTTTATTTTGATTTTTACATTCAGTCTTGAAATAATCACAATTTATAGATAATGGAAATTTATGCAAATTAAATTCTTGGTCTTCTATTACAACACAAATGTCAGATAATTCTACATTGTCACGATATTTTGAAATATCCATTGAAGTTTATTTTGATCCAAGGGTCATTGAATATGTAATTTGAATGTCACACTAGTTTATAACCAATAAAATTGTAACTCAACTGTTGTTAAGGTTACAAGAAGCAAATGCTTAGAAATTTCTGATTGTTTACAGCCGATTGAATTACTTTTGACAAATGTGAATGCTCGAAGATATACAAATTACTTTGTACAATAAACTAAATTTTTTTATGTATTAAAATAATTTTTGAATTGCTAATTATAATGTTATAAAAAATTTAAATTTATATAAAAAAAATTAAAAATTGTTATTAAAAAACTTTCAAATATTTCTTCATTAGTGAAATAATAATCATTAATAAGTTAATAACAAAATATAATACAAAGTGCATTTTAATTATTTGTTATTTATTATTTAATTGATTTGTCAACAGGTATTAAAAATTGATTGTTTAAATAAATCAACCGCTAAACATTATCTCGACGCATTCAATATTTTAATTTTTCGTAGATACAATTTTATTTTCTAAAAAGGAAATTTATTATAAATTTTATCATATAAAAGCTATACTATTTTTTAAAAATCTATAAGTATAAATAATGAATACTAAGGAATATTCAATTCTTCGTAATTTAATGCATAATTTCGTTAAAGAGTTAGTTTATTATCTAAATTAAAAATTTATTTGTTTTACAAACAGTTGGTATTTTGGTAATTTATCACGTGAAGAAGCTCTAAAATCAATTTTTATGGAGGCTGATGGTACGTACTTAATTAGAGATTGTAACCAAATTCTAGGCAGTTACGTTTTATTAGTTAAGTAAGTTGTCAAGGACATCTCCATAAATTTATTATTAAAACAGAGAAAAAACCCAAACGAATAAATATGTTATTTCACCATGTAAAGATGTTTGGAAAATCGGTAATGCAGAATTTGATTCTATTGAAAGTCTTTTGTCGCATTACTCCAAAGTCATTATTCGTCAAAGTACCTTAACTAATCCAGTATAACTTTATACATTCAATTTAATTTAACATTTTGAATAGGCGCCGAAGCCATTTTATAGGGTTTTGCAAACTTACCATCCTAAAGTTGATTATTTAATATTTTTTATAATTTTTTATGTTTTTTACTTTTCAAGAGTGACTTAGAATTAGCCGTCAACGAAGGTCAGTTTGTACGATTTGTGCTAAAATATGACGACAAGATTTTATGTGAACATCAGTTGACTAAAGCAAATGGCTGGCTGCCTGTTAATATTTTAAAACAGGTTTCAATATATTATTTAATTTATTTTAATATATTATTTTTAAGAAATGAATAAGATTAAGCTTATTTTAAAATTTCATTTTTGATTATATTTTGTCTTTCTTTTAATTATCTGAATCTATTATTCTGCCTCTGCATGCTTTATAGGAATCTCTCAAGGGGAAAACACAAATAGGATTATATACATGAAGCATAGTGTTTTTTAATATTTATTTATTTTTAGTTTATTATAATATAATATATCTATATAAATAAATATTATAACTTTTTTTTGCAATTTCATCACTGATTTCTTTTCTATGTTTTTCATATATTTACTGATTCATAGTCTTCAAGGTTTTTAATAAATATGTAAATATGAATAAAGTGGAGGTACTACAATAGCCCTAAGTCCAGGTTTGAGGCGGCTTAAGCTTATAATGTGTAGTGCACCGTCGATATACAACTGAGCAGTGTTTTTGAAAAGGTTCATCACCGGGAAAGGTACTTTATAACGAGGTTTCATGTTTGAGGTATCGACCCATTTTAACCAGGTGTGCGAAGCTGGGAGGAGGGACTTTGATATGTAGGGTTTGTACAATGTTGAGTATGTGAAGGAAGCGTTAGAATAAAAGGATAAGAAGTGGTTGTGGGCATGATTTATCTGTTGTAACGAGGAGTCTCAATCGGTCTATATTAGTTTCGATGGCATGCATGTATTCGTGCCAAACAGTAAGTGTATTGTGTATTGTGCCATCCAAGCAGTACGAAAGGTAGTGATTTGGTTCATCCTGAAGAAATAGAGAGAATACGAAGTGATGCTTTGATAGTACGACGAGTGCGTTCCACGAGACTGCTGGTCTGGGGATGGTAGGAGGAAGTACTAGTGTGTTTGATGCCCAGGGAATTTGTCATGTAATTGAACAGTTCTGCTTCAAATTGGCGGCCTTGGTCTGTGATGATGGTTTTCGGGATACCTTAACAAGAGAACCAAGTAGAGGCATGGAAATCTGCGACTGTTTGGGATGTAATATTTGGAATGGGGATTGCTTCGAGCTAACGTGTCTTTCGATCTATCATAGTCAGAATATAGGAATAACCGTCGTCCGGTGCCAATGGTCCTACCAGGTCGATGTGTTGGATGTCGATGCTGTGAACGGGGGTTTGGTGTGTTTATTCACTTTGTGCTGTTGGTAGCCTTGGCACTCGTTCACTCACCGTTTGACGTACCAGGTTGCTTTCTGATGGAGCAGTGCGTGTGTAGATTTGATGCCGGGATGGTGTAGGCTATGGACTGCGAGGAATGCGTCTTTGCGAAGTGATTCGTGTAATATAAGGTGCAATGAGTTGTTAAAAGATGTGTCATAATGCACGCCGTCAATAAGTTTGGGATTCTGTGAATTTTGAGATTCCAGTCTCGGGTGGTGGTTTGGATATTCGATGAAAAGAGAGGCGAGGAGGATCTTGAATTTACGACTGCGCTCGAAAGACAGTACGATGACGTTATCTCCTGCGATGTTTTTGATCTCAAAGTCGAAAGATGATAAGAATTCTAGTTACCGGAATACGCTTTTTGACGGATCCTTCATGTTATGACAGTATAAAAGTGGCTTGTGGTCGGTGAAAATGGTAAAGTATCTGCTTTCAAATAAGTATCTGAAATGTTTAACGGAAGACACTATGGCTAGTAACTCTTTGTCTAAGGCGCTGTACTTTGTCTTTGTTTGCGAGAATTATCGGGAAAAGAATTCGATCGGGCGGTGAATGCCGTCTTTGATTTGGTGAAGAACAGAACCTGCTGCTACGTGTGAGGCGTCAGTGGTGAGAATGAATGGAAGGTCGTTCTGAGGATAATACAGCGTTCCAATGTTGGTCAAGTCCTTTTTTACGGTGGTGAATGCCGAGTCTGCTTTGTCGGACCATTTGATGATAGCTTTTTTGGGACCATGATTAAATGCGATCAGCGGGACGGTGATGTGAGATGAATTTGGGATAAAGCTGTGGTACTAATAGCTTTTGCAGAGCTTGGGTCTGCGAAGAGGTGTATTTGGAAATTATAAGGGTTTTCAGGCTTTCGTATTGATTTTCTGAATCTAGAGAATCAGCGATTATTGTGGCAAGTTCGAATATCAATTCGGTAGTTAAGCTGTCAAGGAGATGATCTGCACGTACTTTTGGGAAGGAAGTCGTAAGACCTTCAAAAATGCGAAACCACGACGAAGGTGTACCGTTTGTATTTAGAAAGAACGGGATCGGACGAAAGGAGCTGGATGAGAAAGACGGTTCTGCTGAAATACGAACGCCCCTAGGATGTGACAGTGGATGTCTAAGATTGAATTGGGAAGGACCTCACTGATTGAAACTTGGAACCCGTTGCACGACACGTCAAAAGATGTCTTGTCGATGCGAAGAGAGGCGCCAATGTCGGTGCGTAAATCTGTGGTGACTGTAAATTCTATTTTGTGATAAAAACACGTCAAGACAGAGACTGAGGACATTAATATGGTTGTAGGGAAAGAATCGCTGCTACGCGTAAAGGATTCAGTAGGATTGCAGGCGTGATTTTTAGTTAGGGTGTAGAAAAACGACGGGGTAAATAATTTTGGAAGGGTGAGTTTATGTAAAAATTTATAAGAAAATATAAATATGATATAATATAATGTGACAAGAGCGAGCTTATATAAAAATTTATAAACGAATACAAATGTAAATAATCTAAATAAATATAAAATACTATGTAATATAATATAATAAAAGATATATTTAAAATACGTCTCGACTCGGTAATACCTTAATGTTGATTTCTTTGTCGTTCCACTTCTAACATTTTGGGCAATTCTTGTGGTCCGTAGTGCTGTGCACAAGCCTCTAACGCCAATGTCTCGAGATCTATTGTTTCTGAATAAAGTGGAGGCACTACAACATATATACCTAAACCTCGATTTGCGTCGTTAATTGGGCTGTAGAAAGACGACGCAAATCGAAATCATTTATCGTATGTGTTAATACCAGGTTTTCATTAATTAGTATATTGTAGTAAAGTTCATGAAAAAACCAAATTTTATTAATAAAAACATGTTTTTATATTGTAATTGTATGAATATCAACAAAAACTTTAATTCATCATAAATTAAAACAGTACATTAAATAAAAAAACTTAAAAAATTATTAAAATAAAACAAAAGTTCGCTAAATTCATAAAATTTATAATGTTTACATTTGATAATTTTTAAATCCTTTAATTCATTTTAAGCTTAAAGACCTCACATTGTTGCGCATTGTTTAGGTGTATACCATTAATATTTATACGACGTTATACCTGTCATATTTATTCATTCGTATTTAACTCTTTTTAGCGCAAAGGCTGAAATTGGTTAATATATGAACCAGTTGCCTAAAGGTCTATATTTTTAATACACTTCATATAAACATCAACTTTAATAAGTCAATACTTTGCCGAAAACGCGTTTTGGTTAATTTATTGTTCTAACTGCGTGAAGTTTACGTTGTTACATAGAAATCCTCTTGTTTAGGCCAGCGTATCAAATTACAAAATAATAACGTTTTGTTTTTTTCTTTTGGAAATCACACCATCGGATACATAATAAAAGTAGAAATAATACATGTAATACTACCAGGAACATATGTATTATCAGTATTGAAATTCTAAATTTTATATCGGCTAAAAAATTATAATTATTTATTAAAACAATGAAACCCAACAAAATAATTTATATTTGTCGACACAATCAATAATATACAATTGATCAATTATCAACAATTTCACTAATATAAGTTAAACTTTTTCGAATGAAATGGCAATACTTACTCAAATCGTACCGCTTCAAACAGAATATGTATCGTTAATATGGAAAAATATTTTGACCAATTCGATAGTAAACAAAATATTTTTTTCTATTTAGAAAAGTTTTATTTACATTTATGCATTCTCAGCACATTTTTTACAAATTTTAATATTTTGTATTGCACATTTTCCACATACGTATTTTTTACATTTTACACAAATTTTGTTAGTCTTATTAACTTTAAAATATCTTATTTGACAAGATTTCCGTCCAGATGAATGATTTTTTTTTGTTTCTTATGAACATTCTTTTTGTAGCTGTATCTCCTTCTGATATTCGGTCCCAAGCTCTTCTGTCAAATGAAATAAAAATTTTTGCCTCGATATATCTTGATCGGCCACTTGATTGGTTACATCTACACCGAATTTTGTACTATTGTAAAATCTAATTGTCTCTAGTATACTGGTTTTACTTTTTTCAATTTCGACGGATGAATGCACTTGAACTAAGAATCAATACTTTTTATTGGGTTTAGCTTTGTAAATTGTAAGAATAAAATCACTCGATTTGTATAATATTGTTGAGAAGCGTGTCATACCATCCTTTGCATGTCTAACTAATTTTGGTAGCTCTCTTTTATTTCTGCGAATAGTTCCAATAAGCAAAACGTTTTTGCTTAAAGTTTACTCGGTAATGACACGCTTGTAAAAAAATTGTCAGTTATTATATTTCTTCCATGACCCATATGTGATTCTGAAAATTTCATAATTACAAACTCCCCGAGTGGGACCAATGATTTCTTCCCTTCATCTTTTCCCAAATAAGGAAAGCCGTTTACTATATACTTACTACATACATCGTAAGCCAACCAGAATTTTATGCCAAATTTTGTCCGGTTTATTGGAAATATATTGAATAAATCTATAACGTGCTTTTGTTTGAAATAATTGCTCATCTATAGAAAGATATGCTCCTGGTTTAAAACAATTTTGAATGTTTTCGATAAATTTGTATCAAACTTCACAGATCAAAGCGAACTTATCGTTTTGTAAGCATTGGTTTTGTTACTTCTGTTGTCAAACTGAATAAATGTCATGATTTCAGTAAAGTTGTTTCGGGTGATAGTTGTCAAGAAAAATGACGGACCCCATTTCTTGTTCCATAAAAATGATAGATCCATATTTTTAGCCTCATATGCGCTGCGTGCATATAGAAGTCCAATAAATGCATATAATTTTGCAATAGATAAATTCCTTTTCATTTTCAATACTCAAAATGCCTCTAATTCCATTTATTTTCTTACATGTTCAATCATTATATGATCAATAATCAAAGAAAATGCCACCTCAGTTCTGCCCTTTATAATATTTCGTTTAGCGTATCCTGTCGGCCCTGATATTTCTTTGAAAATATTATAAATTGGAGCTGTTTCGCGACTAGACCCTTTTATTTTTTGTCAAACAGTTCCGTCCGCAGCAGTTTCAATCTCTTCCTAATTTTACTTTCGGAACTTACAATACATCTCTTTCTTTTTTTGTCCTTTTCGTATATTCAAAATATTCTCTTCGTCGATATTGCTGTCAAATAAGTCACAATTATTTTTTACTTCATCATTATCAATATCGGAAACGACTTGGTCATCTTCAGAACAATCCTCGTCGATTTTACTTATTTTGTCTAATAAATTGATATTCCTCAAATGTCTTGACTTTTTGAAGATGAATATACCTACAAATCATAAAGTAAAAATAAAATATATAAATATAATAAATATTAATTTTTTGTAAATTGATCAACTTCAAATGTATTTTTGACATCTGTTATAGTCGTACTCACTTTGAAAGATTGTTCTTCGTTAGTGCTTATTCCAATCTTTCTAATATGTCATCCATTTCTGAGAATTATGTAAGTAAATAGGTATTATCTATATATGTGAATTATTCCATTCATGGAATGTCAAGACTAAAGTCACGACCTACGTATAGTATATCCACTATCGTTGACCCCCATTTTTTCGCTGACATGGATTACTTATAGGTTGTCATAGACTGCTGGGGGTCGATATAAATCACTTTGGGAATTACTGGTTTACACTGTAGATCCAAAATTAAACCGTGGACTTGTACTACAATTTTAGGAGTGCACTTACTGAAGAAAATAGTAGTAAATAACATGAATTGTCCAAATGGTCAAATAACTGTTTGTGGTAGACTAGGCATGCAATAAACAAAATTCAGAAAGTAATCAATAAAGAAAGTTGTGAATATTGAAAAAGTCAGCAAGTTAAATGTCGATACAATAACGTTGTATACAAGAAATTCTAAACGAAATTTTAAAAGCGGTCATTTGACCGTGCACGGTAGGTTTAGTGTTAATAAGGTATATTTCCGTCAATTTTTCATTAGTGTGATTTTTTGAATCAAATGAAATCATTTTTTTAATAATTTTTCAGGCCTCTGAATTGATTTTTGTGAAATCTAATTTGAGTTTATTAATCTTTCTCCTCTTGACTGGCTAATGTTAATCCTATCAAGTTCAGGAGTTTACTAACTTGATTATTGGTTTTAATTAATTAATGTTATTTCTAAATATTAAAATTAAATAATTATTAAAGTGAGCTGAATTAGTGGGGGAATCTATAAAATAAAGGGTGTATTGTTCCAGAATTCTGAAAAACAGAAGGGAATAAAGAAAACAACAAAAACAATAAAATTAAACAATGAAATACGACATGGTACAAAGAACTCTAAAACAAAATTGAGATAGAAGAATTAAGGAAAACCAGAGTGAATGTGCTGAAAGTATAAATCAAAAACAAAATAATTATCTGTAAGTGCCATTAGATGGCAGATTATAAAAGTAAAATACAACTTTGATTTAAAGATACAGTTTTACAAGGAAAAGAAGAACAAGAAAACGCTAAAACAAAATTATTTTAATAAACATTGTCGGATCGGAAAAGCAATTTAGAATAAATTATTAAAGTTATTAATTGCGAATATCGAGTAATTTCAAGTTAAAGCCAGGAACTTGATTCTAGATTGATTCTGTTGATTGTCGAAACCAGATTGTAATAAGCATTCAATAGCTATTGTTGCAAATTAAATCATTTTGTGTCTTTGTAAATTGGTAATCAATTGTGCTGATCATTAAAAGCTTATATTGTCGGGAATTTGTTATTTTTGTCAATTAAGTTACGCTTTGGAGACAGATCAATAATTGTTAATTTCAAATTTTACCGACAACCTCAACATTTTTAAATATAATCTTTAATTCATTTGCTACACAATATTTTCCCCGGGAAATATTGATTTTGCATTCTTAAATAATTTTTTACACTTAATTAATTTTCTGCAAGATATCGGTTTGAGTGGAAAAAGTGATTAAATCTAGCTCGTCAGCAAAAAAAATTGTTGAATCTTGATATAGGAATGCCGAAAATTTGTGTTACACTGGGAAAACAATTTTTAATCTATAGTCATAATCAAAATAAATAAAAGGTGAACAAATAAATAAAGGATTTTACTGATAAAAACTATTGTTATTCGCTGTGTTCACCTTCACAATATTGAATATATAACTCTGTATTTTACTTACGAAGAATAGTTTTCATATTTCTAGGACTGTACTAAATTTTGTCACTTTCGTAAATGTAGGATAATTTATGCAACATTCGATAGAGAATAGTTGATTTTAAAAATTTCATGCAGTATATTAAAATGTTGGTAACGTAAAATTTAAAAATAAATTTTACAATAGCTTAATTTTAAATATTTATAAAACAAAATGTTTTATTATCATTCGATAAAGAAACTCGATTTTTAGATAAAATAATAATAAAAATATCATGTTATCGGTTAAAATGAAAAGTAATTGTAAAATATTATTGATTATGTAATAAATAAGCAATAATATGGAACAGAAGATATCGTTGTAACAAATTTATCTTTAATATATCTAATACTTTCAAATTTTGTATGCATTTATTGTAAAAAAAATTACGTGTTCTCAAAGAATGCAATGCCCTGGATCTTCACAAACATGTTCAATTTGGTTTGAGAGAATACCACTATAGTGAGTTATAAAGTTGCCCATTTCTTTTATTTTTTTGTCAATTTTGTTTTTGACAATCTTGGGTAAATGAATTATTAAAATTAAATTAATTTATGAAAGTAATAATTTTAAAAATAGAATTGTTCAAATAATATAAATTTATGCTACCATAGGATTGATGTCAATAAACTAATAAACATGAATTTAATAATATATAAAATCTAAAACGGTGAATTTTCACTTAAAACATTTCGTAGTGGATTTTATTGATAGTATCACATTAGTAACGGAAACTTGAATGGTTTACATAAATACGAACATTCTATGATGTTATTTTAAATTTAAACTAAATTATTCAACTATAAACTAGAGGAAAATTGATTTAATATATTATATAATGTCTTTAGATCTCTAAGATTTAGAATATTGTCAAAACATAAATAGTAGAATAACACTGGAAAATGTTGTACCGAGCATTTGTGTTAAATAGAAAACATTCATCTATAGTTGGTCAATCCTAATATATGGAAAAGTGAGTCTAGAGAAATAAAATCGTAATCGAAAACAAATAATTTATAAACTTTTAGATTAAATGTTTAATCAAAATTTGCAATTGAATTGTTGATTATTTAGATTAGAATTGTTATTTTTGATGATCAAATTAGAAGATGTAAATAGTCACCAAAAATAACAATTCACAAATGTGTTTTCATTCATATGCCATTATAGTTTAGAAAAATAATTATAAACAAATTCGATAATATTAGTATTATCAAGTCACGAAACAATGAAACTGGATGCACTTGGAATTCGAAATATTTCAAAAATAATTGAAATGTAAATTTTCGAAAGGTCAATTCTTTAATTTTAATTCCAAGATTTCAATTTGCTTCCAATATACAACAATGCATTAAAATTTTAAATTACCAATTATTTTATTTTTTTAAATCGAAATTTAAAAAGTAAATAATTTTTTTTCTAATTACTTTTCAATTTAAAATTAATTTTTGGTGTGTACAATAAGGAATAAGACTAGTATAGAAATAAATAAATGAACGCAAATATATTTCGTATTTACAATGAGACAGTCATATAGGGTTTATTTCTCAAAAAATTTCCATTTGCATTGATACAGAACATTTTTAGACTTATAAAATGCGTCAATGGATCTTTCAAATCGTTTTATGTGGCAAACTGCTGGGATTTTTTTAGGTTAAGCAAAAGTCCGGTGGATTATAGGAAAGATTGTAGGGACGTCGATTTTGCATTTGAGCAGTTAAAACAACTCTAAATGAGTAGTTTTCAGGTCTTCCATAATTTTTTCTTTGATTTCGACAGTCCTTCCTGGCTTTTCCCCATCATAAACTAAGGTTCTACCACTCGTAAAGTAATCTTTATACGGAATTTTAAGATAAGTACCAAAATATATATGCAGCAGATGTAGTGCATGCCTAAAGATTTCATAAAAATAACTATTGTATTATAGTTATTAACTCAGTTGTTAAAGTGTTGTGAGTTGATTAAACGAACGCGAACCGTTTTTTTTCAAGCGGGTCGGATACTATTCTATGCCGTGGCGATGCAAATACGAAATATGCATGCGTTTACTGGGGCACGAACTAGTGTCTCGACACCTCCATCTACTACTGTGTCACTATTTCACTGTGTATGCAAGGCATGTATTAGACAATTGTGCTTACTTGCGGCAACTCGAACTGTCATCTGTTTAATTATTAAATAGCTGAAAATATCTTCTGTAATCATGGAATTATTTATTTTGTCATTATACAAACCTTCAATTGAAATTATAGACAAAATTGAAATATTCTGTTATGCTCGCGTACGTCATATCCCTTTTTCGGTAAGGCTTATTCACTTCATTTTTTACACATAAAAATCAATTTTACATATATTTATTTAAATTTTTGTTTGGCCGCAACATAGGATAGAACAATTTTTTAAAAGTAGTTTTGCTTCTTTAACTTACACGGAAAAAGATCATTCATTAAGTCATCGAAACCCGAGCCAACATTAAACATCACCTCTAAAGTTAAAACTTGTATAAGAAAATTTAACAAGCAAAATTTACTCCAAACATAATTGGATTTGCGCGTGTGCAAAAATATCAAAATTATTTTGTTGGTCATGTCGGCTGTTTTCGACAGACAAAAATGGAATAGAGATGGATATTCTGATTTAAACAATTTTAGCAACTCATGCAAACGACATGAACTTTCGCAATCTTATTTAGTATCATAAGTGAAATTTAGATTGTTTTGGCGAGACAATTAATTAAAAAGCTAATCGATGTAGTTTGCTTCCTTGTTAGACAGGAATTGGCTTTTCGGGGTGGATGTAAAAATGTCAATTCTGAAATCAGGGTCTTTGAGCTGTTGTATATTATCAGCGAATCCGACCAAAACTTTAAAGACAATCTGAGAGATGCAACAGTTTTTACAGGTATTTTCAATCATATCCAAAACGACTTAATTCAGGCTATTGGAAATACACGTATTACATGAAATCAAAAAAGAAATTTCACAAACAAGTTTTGTCGCTGCGATCGTAGAAGAATCAACTGATAACACTAAAAAAGGCGCAGTTTACAACGGTTTTAATGTACATGAGGGAAGACGGTGAAATACAGGAGAGGTTTATTTAAACAGATCCTCTAATGTTTTGTTTGAACATATTTTACAAACATTAACGCAATACAATGCATTGATAAATTAATTGCAAACATATGATGGAGCAGCTGTAATGTCTGGAGAACGTAATTGTGTACAAAAGAAAATTAAAGATATTTGTCCTAATGTGTTATTTGTGCATTGTTATGCTCAGATTGAATCTAATACTTTCCCAAACTGTCAATCACATCATCCACGCCCAAAGATTTTTCAGACAATTATTGTCATTTCTCATTCTTTTGTAAATTATCAAAATGAACAGCATCACTTCTTGATGTAAAAATAAAAAAAACATTTTCCTACTGCTGCATAAAAATTGAGATGGAATTATAGTAGTAGGTACTTAAATATGGTTTTTACATACAAATCTCAGCTAATCAATGTATTTCAAAATATTCAAAACAAACAGGATGAGTGGGACAATGACGCGATAATTAACGCAGAAGTTCTTGGAAAATATTTGATAAACTTTGATTTTAATTTTCACCTTTTTATCTTTGGGAAAATATTTTTCTTTTCGGATATTTTATTTCACGTACTACAAAAAAAACTTGATGTGTCGTATTGCATCGATAAGATTAAAGATTTTATTAAATTTTTGGTAGAATCAAATTTTGAAGATTTATGGCAAAAAATTAATATCGACAATTTCGTTATTATGGAAGTAAAAAATGAAAACGCGCCGAAAGAACGATACAACCAAATTTATATGGAAATTTTAGATATAATTCTCGAAAATATACGGCAAAGGGTTGCAGATTTTAACAATTTACGGTTTTTGGAATTACTTGACCCAAATAAATTTAACATATATAAAAAAAGTCTTCCTGGTGTATTGATTACACTCGGAAAAACGTGTGGATCACATTTTGATCTAATAAAACTGAAGAGCGAATTATTATTTTTATTTTCATCACAAAATTATTATTATTTTGTAAAAGTTAAGATCTGAAAAAAATCAATCATGCTAAACGATCATAAGTAAAAATAAATTTGCACATTACATAGAGGAACGATATTGAAATGAGAGGACACTAAAATAGGGTTTCAGCTCCATTTTGATTCCTTTTTGTAAAACAGATTATCTTTGATATTGTTAATTTTACTTTATTAAATTTATATTTATATATATATATATATATATATATATATATATATATATATATATATATATATATATATATATATATATATATATATATATATATATATATATATATATATATATTATACGAACTTTTATTTCTTCCAATTTCACCACTGTTTATTTTATCCATTGAATTAAAAAGAGTTTGAAGACTATAAATCAATATATCGATGTGACTAAAACATACATATAAGTAAGTAGAGATCGACAAGTTAAGTTTAAAAGCATATAAAAAGCTTACTATCCATAAAATTCACGTGAAAAAGGCAATGCCGAAAATTCGTGAGTATCAACAAACATCGATATATTACTGATTTATAGTCTTCAAACTCTCTTATTAATTCAATATATATATATATATATATATATATATATATATATATATATATATATATATATATATATATATATATATATATATATATATATATATATATATATATATATATATATATATATATATATATATATATATATATATATATATATATATATATATATATATAAAGTTTA
The DNA here is from genome assembly GCA_959609185.1 of Schmidtea polychroa. Classification (NCBI taxonomy): domain Eukaryota; kingdom Metazoa; phylum Platyhelminthes; order Tricladida; family Dugesiidae; genus Schmidtea; species Schmidtea polychroa. Next base: position 16,458 of record CAUHTR010001208.1, read on the forward strand.
TTTAAATAACAAAATAGGATTTAGAAATGTTATTATATACTAGTCGTCCAACGATAAAACATCGCTTCAGCAAATGGTTTTCAAAATGCAGAGTCGTATTCCGTTTAAAACTTTGGCGATCAAAGATCGAAATCCTAACGTGTTTGATAAATCCCAATTGCCAGTGAAGGTATTTATTGTAGTATCGAAGATGAAATGAAATATTTTCTATTCAGACAGGAGATTTGTTCACTGTTATAGATGTTCTCGAAAATGGCATGTTACTAGCAAAAAACCAATACGGCAAAGATGGGCTTGTTCCATTCAATATTGTTAACATAAGTGATTTAAGATTGGAAATATAATAATGTTGGGAGAAATGTTTGCGTCGTGGAGAATATGATCTGATTTATTCTATACCAAATGTATTTTGTGATATAATATTTAAAGTGACCTTACAAAAAAATTATATTATGCATCGTTTGTAATATGTGATTTGATTTGATTTTTATTATTGTTTGTCATGAAATAAAAATACTTTGATTTTATTATTTACGAAATGGATTTTGTTGAATTTATTAATTTTTCGATAGGAAAGGAATTTAAACCTGGTTCATTTTATTCTCTAATTTAGTGATCTTCAAACTGTGTTCCGGCGAACCCTAGGGTTCCAAAAAAATTCAATAATTTAGAAGAAATTGCTTCATTTCTCACCAAAAAAACATCACCCAAATCATTAAATTAATTTTATTATTTTTACATTATTGTGTAAATAGATGTTACATTGAATTTAGGTCATTCGGAAAATAAATGCGTACCCAGAATAAATATACTAAAATATTCATATTCTCGACAATCTCAGAAAGGCCTACTTGAGCCGCACCAAAAATGAAACGACTATACCAGCAAGCCGGCCGTATCATCCTATAGATAAAAGAAGCACATTAATTGGGTAAACAATTTAGAAATTTATAACTAGCTGATTGAACATTTTTGGCTAGATTTGTTTTACATGATTATTTTGTTTAATTAATACCTTACACTATTCTCCAGAATTTATAAAAGTTATCCCAATGCCACTTTAAAATCTACATTAACTATTTGGTGTTGTAATTGTTGGTTTTCACTCTACCCAACTTCTGGTTCCTATATAAATAAATAAAAAAATGCTTTTCAAATATTTATTTTTATCTTTTGTACATTTTGTTGTATATATGTTGGTGTGTGCTGTGTTAAAAAGTTGCTAATTTAGCTCACTAGTGTTTGTCGGGCTTATTTCAGTTTTCAACTTGGCCACTTCTAAGCTTTCAAGAAGATAATAAATAATTTTTGGATCCTCGCGAGAGATTTGTTGAATTAACCAAAAAGGCGCTAATTACTAATTTTTCTATGTCTAATATACCCGAAGTCAACCAATCAAAATAGTTGACCTCTGGATTTTCTAAAATTTATTATAGATCAATATTGTGATTTAGAATTATCAACATAAAATCAATCAAAATAAACTGGAATTGTGGAATTCCAGTTTTACATTCAATTATAATGTCAATAATTGACATACAAATAAAAAAATAAAGTATAAAATAAATAAAAATATAAATGCAAAATTAATTCAAAAATTGTCAATAAAATCAGGATAAAATTTTTCAATATTGTCAAAAAGATAATTGAGTAAAAATAAGAGATTGCAAATCAATTATAGAAATAATTTCGAGATTGTCATAAATATTGTCAAAATGAATTTTGAGATAATAACATCGAAAGGGATAATTGCGACATAAATAGAATAAATTAATAATGGTGAAATTGATTACAGCAGTTGCCAAAAATGTTTGGAGTGATTTGAATTGTCGATATCAAGGGAGATGATTTGAATTATAGAGATTTGTACCTGACCTGCCAGCCAATACTCAACATAATCAAAGTCGAATGAATTATTTAACAAGAGCTACTACCTCCGACTTAGGTCTCATCCAGAAACCGTGACTAAAAAAACACAAATATAGTTGTTTAGTTTTCTTATTTATTTAAATTATTATTAATAAAAAATCCCATTCCAAAATTCAATCAAATTAAATAAAATTTTAATGATTACAAAGTAGTTACTTACCATCTACATAACATACATATTTATGAAATACCTTAACATTTGATGTATTTTTATGAATAAAATAATAACAGATAAACAAGAAAATGTTCAAACTATATCAATTAACATACCCCGGCATACCACAAGTCTCCAGTCAGCCATTTATTTACATATTGCAATTTATAATGAACGCCTGCAGTGCAAATATGAACAGCAATGGGAACAAAGGTCACCAACACTTTCAACATGCTGCATGCGCATATGGACGCACGCACTCACACATACAAACACACAACAGTGATAACAATGAGTCATGTTAATGAAGAATATAGAATATAGCTACTCGGAGAGAGCTTAGAGACTTTCAGAAAGGCATTATTTACGGATTTTACATTTGTGGAAAAAGTCAGAGTGAAACTGCTGCATTGACTGACCATCCTAAAGGAATTATTAACTACTTCCTGAGGAAGTACCACCAGGAGCAGGCACATGTCGACAAGCAATGTTCAGACCACCCTAAACTTCGCACATTATGAAGGAATTCTTTCTGCATCACAGCATCAACGTTTTTAATTGGGTTCCACAAAGCCCTGATCTGAATCCTATTGGGACGTCCTTTGGTAGACGAGTTCCCAAAAGGATTCCGATTACCCGTAACACTTCCGAACTGCAAACACATCTGCACGAAGAATGGTCACACATCTCCCCTGATTTCCAGGCAAAAGTGGTCGATACAATACCTAAATGAGTGCGCCTTGTTATCCAATGAAAGGTAATATAACGAAGTACTAACTCTCTCAGCACTACAGACATTCAGTATTCGTATGTGTTTGTGACATTTGTTCCCAATGCTGTTCATTATAAACTGTTTATATTTATGTATTTATATTTATGTATTTATATTTATGTATTTATATTGTATGATTATGTGTGTGAAAGAGAAATGCTGTAAAGCTCAGCCGAGTCACCTTTGAAAATACTGTCTCGGGACATCTGGGGTGCTTGTGTGTAAGTTGCAAAATATTTTGACAATTAAATAAGTAATAATAACAATAAAATAAAACTACAACTTTTATTTACAAAAAAAGTATGAACCTTGAAATTGGGGAGAGATTGAAAGTTCGTATTCTATTACTTCTGTGAATGAAACTTCAAATCTATTGTTTTATTCTTTGGAACTTCTAATCTGCTTATTTTGAGTTTCGGAAATTTTGATAGATTTCCTCGAACAAACGATGGTTTCGATTCTGTCGTTTTATTTTATAAAATTTTAGGTGAGTCTTCATAAATACTAGGAGTTTCGGGTTTTGTTAGTTTAGGCTTTGAAATATTTGATATATCTTCTTGTATTTTTAAGTTTTTTAATCAATTTTAAAATTCTTCGATTTTTTTTAATTTCTTCCATTTTACTATAACGATAGTTACAACAATCGTTTCCATCTAAAGATTTATTCATATATTAACACAAAGTGAGCACTCTTAAATAGTAATGTGTATTGCGAAATAACTAACACATTGTATTGAATTACGCAATATACTCTGAACTTCTTCACATTTGGTCTTTGGCTTCTAATGTAATATCATTACTCTCTCCTTCATAAGATTGATGCCATCTCTTTAACCATTCGATTCGTCGGTGCCGCGTCGTATCTGGATATTGCAATTCAACTTGATGATCTGACACAAATCTAAGAATTTTGAATATATTGAATATCATTTTTATTTCTTCTATGTGACTCTTGTCTTACTAATACCTCCTCTCCCACTTTGAAATGTTGTTGAATTCTTTTGTCGTTCTCGAATTTCCTCATCGTTTTCACAGCTTGCTTGTTATTCGTAAATATCGTGTACTTGATGTTTGAGTCTAGAACTAGCATGTAACGTTATTTTCAGTCCATATACTATCTCAAATGGTGAATATTTTGTAGAACTTTGATAAGTTGCATTTATACTGAATTCAATTCGAGGCAGCATTTCGTGCCACTGTTTTCAGCACAGCCCCATTTCATCGTCGTCACAAGTAAATCTCTCATTGTTCTGATAGGTCTTTCCACTAAGCCATTTGACTGATGTTGATATGACATGGTGAATTCTTGCTTTATTCCAAGTTTTTCTAATTTTTCCTTCAAATATTTGCTTTCAAAATTTTGCCCTCTGTCTGTCAATATACTTTGAGGTTTACCATATTTGTAAATCCAACTGTTCATTATTGTCTTCAAAATAGTTTTTCATCTTGGTTTGCTGTAGCCGTTAGACTTACTAATTTGCTGAACTTATCAATAATAACGATAACATACTTGTTGTCGGTTGAAGTTCTCTCCATGAAAACAATATCCATCACAATCTGTTCTAGAAATTCAGAACTTTCGTGTGGAATTAAAATTTTCTTTGTCTCCCTTAGTCTATTTTCCTTCTTGCACATATGACACATCGTTTTACTATCTTTTTAATGGTTTCTTGCATTTTCGGCCAGAAAAAATTCCCTTCCAAATAATGAAACAGTTTCTTAATTCCAACGTGACATAAATCTTCATGTATTTTAATCACTAGTTTAGATTGATAGCTTTTTGGGATTATCACTAGATCTATTTTGTCTGATTCCAATACAAGCATATCATCCGATATCTTTAATCGATCTTTATATCTGAATAAAAAACTATTTAGAAACGATTACTTCCTTACATCTATCTGATTCCTAAGAATTTCCATCGCTTCCTGGAACAATTTATCTTTCTTCGTTCTTCCATAATTTCTAACATTTTCTGTGTTTTTTGTATCAAATTGATAAGTCTTACTCTTGATCTTTTTTGTTTATGTTGTACATGTGCTGTCTGACACTGTGCACAAAAACTCCCCTCGATCCTTGATAATCCATCTGCGTTTGCATGTTCTTCACCTTTCCGGTATTTCAATTGAAAATCGTATTCCGAAAGAATAGCCATCCATGTGTGAAATTGTGGACTTATTGATTTTTTTCGTGTTCATAAATACTAAAGCTTTGTGATCTGTTTGAGCCAAGAATTCTTTCCCGTATAAATACGGGAATTAAATATCAATCATATTCATGCAATGCCAATAACTCTTTTCTGGTTACGCAGTATCCATTTTCATGAACCGTCAGATTTTTTGAACCGTATGCAATAACTATTTCTGAACCGTTTTCTTTTATTTGACTCAACACTGCTCCAATAGCTTCAAAACTGGGATTAGTATCCAAAATAAATTTACGATCTATACGAGTAAAATCAAGAATAAGAGATTGTGTTAAGGCTTCTTTAAGTTGTCTAAAACTGTTTTCACAATTTTCTGATCATTCCATTGTTTTATCACAACATGACGCTGCAGCATGTAGGGGTGCTACTATTTTAGCATAATCTTTGACAAATCGTCTATAAAATTTTTCCAAACCCAGAAATGATCGAAGTTGTTTAGCACACTGTGGTTTCGTAGTTTCTGTAATTGACTTGATCTTCTCTGAATTTGTCTGTATTCCATCTTTACTGTGACCAAGGAATTTTAATTGGGTTTTGTAAATTTTGCACTTCTTCGGATTTATTCTTAGTCCTGTTTTCTATTATTTTAAAAACTTCTCACAATCGCTCATCATCTTCAGGCTGGTCCTTGTCATATACCAGAATATCGTCTAAAAAAACAATTGCTCCATTAAACAATATACCCTCTAAGACTATGTGCGTTAATCGCTGAAATGTTGCTGGAGCCGTTGATAATCCAAAATTGACCTTCTTTGGAACTAAAAGCCGTTTTTTCTTGTGCTTCTTCTGCTAATGCGACCTGATAGTATGCTTGTCCAAGATCTGAAGAAGAAAAGAATTTAGATCCTGATAGGTTATCGAGTAATTGGGATATGTTAGGCATAGGGAAAGATTCTCATTCTGTCATCTTATTCAACTCTCGATAATCTACGCACATTCTTATTGAGCCGTCTTTCTTTCCTACTACAACCAATGGGAAGCTCCATGGACTTTTACAACGTCTTATAACCCCAGCTTTTGTTAACTCTTTTATCATATCGTCAATTTTCTGTTCTAGATGCATCGGTTGTCGTCTTGGAAATTTCATTATTGGATTCCCAGATGTATTAATTTCGTGCTCCACGATTCTTGTGAATCTTAAATCAAATCTGGCTGCCATAAATATTGACCCGAATTCATCTAATAATTTGTTAATTGTTGGCAATTCATTTTTTACCAATTCCTTTTTTGCTTTTTGTCTTCTCTCGCCATCAGTATAATTGCAAATCTTTCTCGGATTCGATATTGTTAATTTCCATCAACTGCACTCCAAATGCTTTCAAAATATCAATCCCACCAATAAAACCTGGAAATATATTTTTAATAACAATTATTTTGATAGTCCTCATCTTATAGTGCCAATAAACATTTGCTTCTATACATCCCTGTGGTTTTTGAGTTCCTGGAAAAACTCCACATATTTTGATTTCACTGCTGCTTAACCGTGGACTGCCAATTTTATTCCATCTTTCCTCATTCATTACTGTAATTGAAGCTCCAGAATCCCACAACATCTCAATCTCAACATCATTTATCATCAACTTGCTCCATTCTCTTCCATCTGATGTCGCATACCTCATTCCTTCTGTTTTGTCATTCCAATTTTCTTCCTTTACAACCCCATTGACGAAATGTATGCAATAGAGTTCCTCGTCTTTTTTTTCAGTTTCCACATCATGAATTGCATAATCATTAATTGATTCTCTTGTTTCTGCATCGTCCGAGTAATTTCTTCCGTTTTCTTTGTCATATACACACGCTATCATTTTCTTGTTCTCATAGTAGTGTTGTTCTTTCTTTCTTAATAAATAACAATCGCGGAAATTATGCCATCCCTTACCACATATCAAGCATTTATCTTTTAGTGGACATTCATATCTTCTATGATTACTGGCCTGACTGTAATTCGCCGTTTCTTGGATCAGGAAGGCCTCTAAATCGATTGTATAATCCTTTGGCGATATGTTTAAGGGAAACTGTTGGTGTCCTTCTCTGCACATTCCTTTGGACTGTATGATTCATTTCGTTATTTCTGTTATACGAATTATCTGATAAATTCTCTCTTCTGTAATTTCCTTGACTTCTTAATACATTGTTGTAACTTCCATTTGTTTCTTAATTCCGTGTCCTTGTTGCCTCTGCGTAACTACTCTTCTTTATTACCATAATTTCTTCTGTCTTTTCTTTAGATTCCACTTTTTCGTAAATTTTGGCCAGTTGATTTCGTTCTTCTGCTGTCATCGTTGGTTTCATTGTTAGCGGATCTTTTAATCTTCTGTCTCTGACTCGTCCAGTTATAATTTCATTGGCAATCTTCTCTACCCTCATTCCTGAATTAATAACTTCACTCACAAATATTAATACCCTAATTTCGAAGGTTGCATATCTTTCATTTTCCTCTTGTCTGATTGCAGCAAGTTCTTTAATATTGTCTATAATAGTCAAATCTAATTGTAAATGTTTCGGAAAACCATTCTTTAGCTGCTTTATTTGCTGTTTTTTCTGTTTTGAAATGTTTCCACAGCGTAGACGCTTCATCACAAAAGAGAAAATCGAATGCTTCAAATCATTTCTAGCGATCCAATCATCAATTGCCTGTATCCATTTTTCAGCTTCCTTGGTACATCTACCTTTGTATCTTCTAATGTTCATATTCAAGAGTTTCGGTAGTGAGTCTCTTGCAGATTTTTTCCCTTCTTCTCGATGCGTCATTGTGTGAACATTGTCGGCGTGGTCGCCAGTTACAACAATCGGTTCCATTTAAAGATTTATTAATATATTAACACAAATTGATCATTCTTAAATAGTAATGTATATTGCGCAATAGCTAACACATTGTATTGAATTACTCAATATATTCTGAACTTCTTTACATTTGGTGTTTGACCTCTAATGTAATATCATTACTGCGATAATTTACTATATTAAATTATCGCTATATAGTTTTTTTTAAATATCCTTTCCCCGACGCTACGGGGACGACAATAACCAAAAAGAAAACCAAACCTAATTGAGAAATTGTCGAAAACGACAATGGTGATTAAAATACAACAACCTATTACAAAGACCATAGAAAATAGTTCCTGGTTTTTGCTTCTATAACATTCGGCTAAAAATAAATTATCTTCATAGTCTCAAATTCAATTTTCACTGTCCTTCACAATGCCTATTTCCTTCACCCTGTTGTATACATTAAAGTTGTATCACTGACCTTGCATTTACAATTTTTTCCAGAGATTTATACAAAAATAACTATCTCGTGGTCACATGTCAAATGGTATTACCATATTCTAATTCCAAAAATCAAAGAAATCATTTAATTTCTTAATCTTCTTAGAGCTAATAGAAAATTCAACACATATTTTTAATATCGAGAAATAATACTTAAAACCGGTGCCAAATACAACTCACTAAAATACGGAGAGGTAACAACCCTAAATTTAACTCAATAAAGAGTGGATATCTTGGATATAGGATATATATATATATATATATATACACTTAGATTTTTTTAGACGTTATTAGGAACCAGTTATGTCTGAAAGATAAAACTTCTTTGTGGGTTCTCGTTTTTGTGTCAGATCTCTCACATTTCATAGAAAACCAATTCAACAGTTGATGGTACATAATAAATCATTCGTACTTGATGCGATTTGTGTTACAATTGGTGAAATGTATAGCAACTAAATGCAGAACTAAACCCAATTCTATCAACCATGTTACACTATGGTATTTAATCGAGTGTATAAGTCTAATTTCATGTTTTTAATATTGTTTAAAAATTTTCGCAAATTTTGACATTTTCATTTTGGTGAGCTTCTAATTTGGAAATTTAAAGACAATTAATAAAATTTACTAAAATTGGTGGGAAACAATTTCCTTTAATTGATTTTTCAATATTGTTTTTTATATTATCTTTTAAGGTTTAACTAAAGAATGCAGGATAATTATGAGCAATGGAATTGGCAAAATCCACACTGCCTACTAGTAAAATCCACTAAGTGAACTCTAGTATTAGAAACACCCTCTACTGAATTTTTAAATTTAATAAAACAAAATCACATTTTATAAAAATCTGTTTTATATAGATTTTTTATCAGAGATTATTTTAGAAAAAGTAAATATTTATTTTCGAATAACACAGTAGAAAGAAAGAGATAAATAATAAATGAATTAAAAATAAAACTTAACAAATATCTTTTGTTTCTCTACATCAATATAAATATATTAAATATAATTTATAAAAATCGTATAATGTGATTTATTTTCTTTTTATGATAATTAATAATTTAAATAATTTTAGGTTTTTAATGCTGACTTATTTTATTTATTAGTCAATTTCAGGTTATTTTTTATTAATTTTTTTGCTTGTTGTTTAAAGAAAAATTTAAAATACTCATATTTATTATTATATATTTCTTAATATAATTAATACTTTTGATATTAAATCTATAAATCGAATTTTTGACGTTTTTCAACGATAGTGTAGTGATTTTAAATTGTGTTAAGCATAAATAAATTATTTTTATTAAATATAGAAATAAATTGATAACTATTACATCATAATAAAAATATACACATCGAAACAATGATTTTTCTATTGATACAAGCAAACGTGTGCTTTATGTGTTTTTGTTTAAAGAAATAGGGATTGTTAAAGTTGGAGTAGTTTTATTGGTTTAATAATAAAAAAGTAAACTATTATGTAATAATTGTCATGAATCATTCTGATTCGATTACTATAATTATAATTTAGTACTGTTTATTTTTTTAAGTTTTATTATAAAATTTTCAACTTGTCACTATTAATTTAGTTTCCAGGAAAATTATATTAGTAAAAATCAGACATATTATAATTATAATTAACTTTTATTTCATAATTTTTAGATTGAATTTGTTAAAAATATGCAAAATTTAAAAGTCAGAGAAGAAATTTACGAACAATTTCTAGCATTTAAATCGAAAGTCAAACCGAATTTATCCAACGACGATTTCATTCAGTTTTTAATGAATCGATTCGAAAATTGTTGTTCCAAAGTGATTTGCAATGGGAATTATTCGTAAGTTTGAATATTATCTATTGATGACAATAGTAAATTTTTGATTTAAAAAAGTAATTTTAATTAAAAGAAAATCATATTTTAAATAAAATTCAAATCGGAAATTAATTAATTAAATAATCCTAATTCAGTTCATGTTTTTTATTTATCTTATCAATTATAGGAATGGAGTAAAAGAAAATTCGCAAATCATTTCCTATGTAAGTCGTGAATTAGATTTATAATTATAATTATCATATTTAATAAAAATAATAATAATAAAAATGTACATTCTTTCTTGGCAATGTATGCTTATTTTTCTAGAATCGCTGATTTTTATTTGTTTTCATTTATTGCTTTTCTCTATATGATATATATTAGTGTATATATGTATATATCAGTAATTGTCGTAATGCGATTCGTCGAATTGATATAGCGGCAACAGCAGCAGCAGCAGCAGCAGTAGTATAATCCATCATCAGCATCATCATCATCCAAGCTAGTGGTGCTATGAAGGCGGCGATTGTTGATGCATCATCGATCGTACATATTAACCATATTTTATAATCTGACACACTCGTTTTTGTATTTATTCATTATGTCGTCATACTATTTTCTGCCTCTACTTCTACCATTACTAATTTAATAAACTAACAAAGTAAATAAAAAATTTAATACTAATCAATACATATTATCTCTGAATTTTTTCGCACTGAACAAAATTATTTTTCAAACTATTTGCCAATTCGATTGTTATTTGAAAAAAAAATTTTAAATCCAATTTTCAAAAAAAATCACTTCAAATTTCAACAACCAAATCTCTTTGTTTATAATTTCAGTTAATTTTGATAAAAAATTCATATTTTTAAATAATTAAAAAAAAATTTTTATATAAAAATGTATAGTTTTTCTTTCTTGAAAAAAATTTGTTTACGGCTTAAATTTTTCTGATTGGTCTGATGCTATTATTGGAATCAGTTTTCTTTTTTTTAGATGAGTTATTTTTTGTAAAATTTTTTTTATATATTATAACAAATAGCAAGAAACTTTTCTTAGTTAATAATTTTTTTTTCATTAAAAAATATTTTATCTGTCATAAATCCAATTGGTTTGAGATGGAATTTGTAATTAGTAATTTAAAGTAATTAGAATGCCCAACTGAATTTTAAATTTGTTAATAAATTTTAATTAAATATGATATTTTTGTAAAGTCTTTAATATTAATTTTTTTTAATCCTCATAAATAATAATTTATTTAGTTAAATTGATTTTTAAAAGTTATAACAAAATTTTTGATTAATTATTGATTAATAAGTACAAATAATACAATAAAAATTCGATTATTTTTTCACACTCTTACATGTATTTTTTATTTCATACATCATGTAAAGAGAATTCACATGTTAAAAAATATTTCACTAATTTGTGAACACAAAATATAGTTTGCATGCATAATAAATAAATTTTATTTGTCATCACTTTCTGATTTATAAACGCATCGATTTGCGTTAAGCTGCAACATCATTTAGATGCAGTGAAAAGTTTTTATTATTTGTCTTCAAGCTCAAAAATGATAATTATTATTCATTGATAAATTGTCGTGATTCGTTTCAAAATTCGTTTCATTGACAATTCTAAGTCTGTATACATTTATTTCTGTTTTTACGCGAATTTTATATAAAAATCATATTTTTTTTAATATGGTCAAAAAATTTTAATTTAAATTTATAAGGTAAACATACTTTGATATATAGTTATAAGAAATATCATCTTTGGACAAAGCCTTCAGTGATAATGATATTGTTAGAATTTTTCATTGAAATATCATATTCGAAAGAAAATAGTGGAAATGATGAATAAGCGCAAATTCCTTTATAAAAGGGCGTGGAATAAATTTTATATCTTATTTTATATTTTTTACACGATTATTTTGGGAACTTATCTATTGCGTAAAACGGTATTGAGCGTAAATGATAATTGCATGGTATTTAAGTATTTTGTATGGAAATTGTGTCTCTTCGATCATTAACAATTTTCCTATTGAATTATAGTATAGTGATTTTTTTTTCAAAAAAAGTGAAAATTGTTATTATGTTCAACACGATCGTTCTTGTAACACTTATAACTTTACTAAAATTCACATTCCAAATTGTTGTAAAACGATCGTGCTACAATTGAGTTAGTAAATTTTATTAATAAAAGAATATCAGTATTAGAAACATGAAAGTTAAACAAGCGGTAAATGCCAAAATTTTTCAAATTTTTTTTCAATTATTAGGCTCTTCACATTTTAGTTAAATAAAACATAATTTTATAATTGAAAAAATACGTTTCTTATTGTTCTTTTAGCTGCGACAAATTATATTTTTGTTTTTAAATGATTGTCAATAATGAATTCGAATATATATATTAAAAAGAGAGCTTGAAGACTATAAGTCAGTAATATATCGATGTTTTTTTGATACTCAAGAATTTTCGGCACTGCCTTTTTCTGACGGCCATTCGTATCCATTCGTAATCTGACTTATATATTAAAATAAGATAAAAATTGACTAAAGAGATTTAAAAGCTGTAAAAAATTTCACTTTTGGACCCAAGGTAAAACATATAAAACGTGCAAAAATACTGTTATTCAGTATGTTTATTTGACAGCTCAATGTCCAGTTTATTTAAACAAAAATTAATACCTCTTAACGCCTGTCATCAATCAAATAATGGTAATATTTGATAAATATGTGAAATGTGAAAGACTTAGTAAATAAACATATATCAATTAATTTAACCTCTAATTAAGCTTTTTTTATAATTTTAACATTTAAAAAATTCCAAATTAAAAACAAACAACTTTTTATTAATTATTTAAATTGTTTTTTAAAACACGTACAATAATTTTCCGTGTACAAAAAATATTAAATCCAATTAAAATGCTCTAAATACGCTGTTGACAATTTTCGACAAAGGCATAATCAGAAACTGGCACCTGTTTAAATAATGCACTTTTATTATCGGAAACATGTTTTAAAGCTACCGATCATTTGATTTTACTTTCACAGATTTTCTTGCATCAGTGATTTATTGTTAATTAGGAAAAAAGAATATTTTTTTCACCAACAGTTCTTTGAAAAAGAATAAATAATTGTAAAATTTTCCTTTAAAATTACCAGTTTTATTTCAACGTAAAACAAGCAGTTTATTAAAACAAAAATTCCTATTACTAAATATGAAAATATTTCTACTTGAAAAGTATTAGTTTGTTTCTCATCGACACAATCGATAGGGAAGTACAATTTGTAAAAAATAAATATAAATTTATTGTTGGGAATCTGATGAAATTATCTTTACATCGATTTTAATTGAAACTACAAACAATTATTAATACTATTATTATCGATTTATAGTAAACAATATTTTAATTATGCTTCTTTGCTTATTATTGAGTAAATTATAGTGAAATATTTCTCAATTATGAAATAGTATAAATAAAATTGAAAACAATAACAAATTTACATATCAACTTGTATTTTTCTATTGCAATAATAGTCGATATCATATGTCGAACAAATTTATAACGTCATTGACAAATTTATTCATGAATAATTATCATAAGATGCTTGTGAATCAAAATATTGGATATAGAAATATTTTATCATTGCATTACTAGCACCTTAAATGTAAACATTTTATAAATTTCTTTAGCAGTCGCAAAAAAGATTAAAATGGAAATTTTTAACAGATATTTACATGATTATTTGTCATATTGGCAAAAATATTTGTTTGCGAAACCAATTAGAAAGTTTTGAGTGAAAGAAAATTATTAAAAATGAAAAAAATAATAATAATTTGGGTCTTAAGCTCGACTAAAATTCTACTTTAATTTTACCGATAGACTTTGAAAAATTGTTGTTTTAATGTTACTAAACGAAAAATATTTATTATAAAATTGGTTACTCAGAATGTTTTTAAAGTCAGACTCAATATCTTAGAACTCTAACATCCAAACTGTATCTGTAGATTGAAATAATTTTTGATATTAAATTAAAAATTCTTTTCGTAAAATATTTATTAACCACATAAAATTCAATATTGCACTACGACACTTTGTGAAAGTGTGTAGTGTGGTGCTGTTTTTTTACAAATGTGCACTCAATACTGCTAGTTCATTTAAGAATAAAATACGAGAAAGTTTTGATTTTAGCAAAAAATATTATTAATTTTCGTTTCGTAATTGTGTGATGCACAAATTCATTAAGGAATTTTATTATTTTGTCTTAACTTTCAAATTAATTTTAATAACCTTTTAATAACACCAATTATAGTGGCAAAATCAGCATTTAGTCTTTGATAAGTTTACATATTAGTTTCGTATCATAATTCTCGATAATGTGTTTAACATTTAGAAGACCAATAATTCCTGTTTTTAGAAGAACAACAATTCCGTCGAAAGCCCATTGATATCTTAAAACTCTTGCGTCTTCCGAATTTTGAGATTTGATGAATTTTCAACAACTTTTTTTGTACTACTAGTAAAATACATTCCAGTCCTTGGTACTTAATTTTCCCATATATATTTTGTCTCATAAATGTTAATTTATTTTACGATTATCCTATTGAACTACACAGAAGCCTTCATTTTATATGAATTCGTTAAAATTAGAAATAGATAATTTGGATTTTTACTAATCTAAATAAGGGGATAAAAAATTCAAAAATTATAAAAATCATAGTTAATATCAAGGCTGCGCAACAATATATTGTACTGACAATATATTGCAATATATTGTTAACAATACAATATATTGCTTGTCTGAGCAATAACAATATATTGTATTGTATGGAGCTACAATAACAATATATTGTATTGTATTAGACCACAATAACAATATATTGTATTGTATTGGGCTACAATAACAATATATTGTATTGTATTAGACCACAATAACAATATATTGTATTGTATTGGGCTACAATAACAATATATTGTATTGTATTAGACCACAATAACAATATATTGTATTGTATTAGGCTACAATAACAATATATTGTATTGTATTAGGCCACAATAATAATATATTGTATTGTATTAGACCACAATAACAATATATTGTATTGTATTGGGCTACAATAACAATATATTGTATTGTATTAGGCCACAATAACAATATATTGTATTGTATTAGACCACAATAACAATATATTGTATTGTATTGGGTCACAATAAAAATCTTTTGTATTGTATTGCGTTACAATAACAATATATTGTATTGCTTACTATTATGTTATATTATAGTCTAATGATAATTCTTTTATAAGTTAAATTGCATTTGAAAGTATTAAATTAATAGAACTAATAGAACAATGAAGCCATATTAATTCATTTAAAATAAATAATTATATACAATAAATATTTATTTATTAAAAGAAATTGAACACAAAAAGTTTCCATCTCAATTATTGTTTTATTGAAAGTTTAATAAAATAAAAACATTATAAATTGTGTTTTACTGTATTGATCAAATTTAAATTCAAATTATTTACAAATATTTCAATACATTATATTAAAAAAATAAGAAAATAATAAATAATATAAATTACATATTAACATAGTATTGAAAAAAATATATTATATTATATTGTATTGAAATAAAAATATATTGCAATATATTGCATTGAAATAAAAATATATTGCAATATATTGTATTGAAATAAAAATATATTGCAATATATTGTATTGAAATAAAAATATATTGCAATATATTGTATTGAAATAAAAATATATTGCAATATATTGTATTGCAATAAAAATATATTGCAATATATTGTATTGTAATAAAAATATATTGCAATATATTGTATTGAAATAAAAATATATTGCAATATATTGTATTGTAATAAAAATATATTGCAATATATTGTATTGAAATAAAAATATATTGCAATATATTGTATTGAAATAAAAATATATTGCAATATATTGTATTGAAATAAAAATATATTGCAATATATTGTATTGTAATAAAAATATATTGCAATATATTGTATTGTAATAAAAATATATTGCAATATATTGTATTGAAATAAAAATATACTGCAATATATTGTATTGTAATAAAAATATATTGCAATATATTGTATTGAAATAAAAATATATTGCAATATATTGTATTGTAATAAAAATATATTGCAATATTTTAACAATATTATTGTGCACAGCCTAGGTTAATATCGTTAAATTTCAAGGTATACAAAATATTCGTTTTTTTTAATCATCAATTTTTAAAATTTTTCCAATGAAATTTATGAAAAAAATATCAATAATTTATGATTTTATTATTTTTAATTTTCAGATTAACTTTTTTAGAATATTATTTTTAAATATTATTTTTTATCATTTCAAATATGATTTATCAAGAATAATTCGAGGGCTCTAAAAAAAATTTCTATTATTTTCCATTTTTCTATTAAAAGACTTTACAATTATAATTTTGTATTGATAAATTATACTAATAGCATTTTACTGTATGATTTAGTATTCCAAATATCGTTTGTATATCAAATTCAGAATGAAGAAGTGAAATATTTAATTTAAGAAATACGCGTGGTTCAAATAAGATATCCAGCACTTCATTCGGTTTTAAATTGTTTTATAATTTAAATATTATATAAATAAAAGTATTGATTTCTTTATATATTAATAGAATATGATTTATTTAATATATGTAAAAACAACAAAAATAAAATATTAAATTGTCAGGAGAATTCTATGCCAAAAATATTTTATTTTGTAAACTTTGTTTTTGTATTACTATAGTATTATAAAAACTACAAAATTCCCTCCAAATAGATCAATGGTTTCTAAATTTAAATTAAAACCTGCGGACCATCAAATAAAATTTTGACTTTTTTATAGCGGACTAACAGACACCCAAATATTTGGTGAATATATATCCAAATATATCTGGTGAAGTTTAGAGAATGTAGTTTTGTAATTAATTTACTTAATTGAATTTTTTGAATTTTTTATAATACTAAACTTCTAACTCCCGGGTGTCTTTGCGCAGTAAGGTCCAAGAAAGCCCAATTGGCAAAATTAGCACTATATATTATTATTATTATTATTATTATTATTATTATTATTATTATTATTATTATCATCATCATCATCAAACAAATAAATGATAAGATAAGCCTTTGCTTCAAAGTATATATTGAATGAAATTAAATAATTTTCGATTATGAAAATTTCAAAGATTTATTCCTTAGTTGGATATTTGTCAATAATGAAAATTGCCTCTGTAAATTTGAGATTTTTTTGGGTTTTGTCACTGCCTAAGATTTTAATTAAAATTTAAAAATTAATTTCTTTCCACCTTTGGTTGACATTGTTAGAGATGTCTGTATACCGAGGATTTTCCAGCAGGATTTAGATGTTCTTTAACTCTTTGGTTCAAGTTTCTAATCTCATTTCCCATGTTTATTACTTTTGCATACATTACACATGATGCAGTTGACAATGTCTTTTCGGTAACATATTTTCTTTGGTGTCTAACATTTTTTCCATTGTGTTAATATTTTCTTTTTTTGTGTTTTTTGTCAGAGCTTCCCTCAATATCCATGACTCATGTACTTTATAAATTGGAAGGCCAGTGTTTTAAAGTTCTTTCAAGATCTTGAAATTGAGTATATCTTTGATGAATGGAATATTCAGATAAAAAATATTTCTTTTTTTCTGTTGTATCCCTTGGTCTCTTTGGATTTGGATTCAATCTTTCAATGTCTTTAACCCTTTCAATACTGTAGGGACATATTGTCCCAGAGAATTTCTAATAATTATTTAAATAATTTAAATGCTTACAAGTGCATTGGGACCTGGGATTTTAGTACTGTACGGTCATAGGCTCGTAAATAAGTTTTAACAATGATATTTTTCTTTTTTTTTCTTTTTAGTGCAACATATATTTTATATGCTCCACTATTTTACTATCATAAAATACTGCTGGGAGATATACGACCCGCTCACCAATACTATTGGGACAATATGTCCCAATTATTATTTTGCAATAATCAATAAATAATATGATCATTTATTTAAATATTTGTTTTTCCCGTCAAACTAAATTAGCAATAAATATTTTGTGCTATAAATATTACATGAATTATTAAAATAAAAAAATCGTATTGAAAGGGTTAATGTGATATCCGTTTTTATGTAGAACTTTGTTGAGAAATATGAACGGCAATTAAACTTCGACAAAGTTCTATACAAAATTTGATGAATTAATTGTATATTTTCTGGAGATAGTATAGCCAAAAAATTTGGAACGAAATAAAATTAGTATTTTACAAGTTATATAGTCCATACTATTAGGCCATACTATTGAAACAACAATTCGTCCTACTAAAATTTTGTTGTTATTTTATTACGTGACTTAACATTCATTTTTAACAAAACTTCAGTATAATTTCCATAAAAAGCAGTTTTTGACTTTTTAAGAATGTATTAGTTGTCCCTGAATCACTTGAATT
This sequence comes from Schmidtea polychroa, assembly GCA_959609185.1. Lineage (NCBI taxonomy): Eukaryota > Metazoa > Platyhelminthes > Tricladida > Dugesiidae > Schmidtea > Schmidtea polychroa. The sequence goes on from CAUHTR010001208.1 coordinate 35,120, forward strand.
TTCAGCGATCGAGATCTAGAGGTTTCATAACTGAAATATTAAATGAATATAAAAGGAGTAAAGGTAGTTCAACTTATTGGTTATCATAAACCGAATCAACAAATATATATCGCTACCAATGTTCGACTGATGTTATTCTTATTGTTTAATAGGTTTTTTTACACTCATAGAGATGAAAATCTTTCTTTAAAATGTGATGAATCACTGGGCTAAGCGTTTTTTTATCTTCGATTTTTATCTTTGCTTGCTACAGCAATATTTCTATTCGACAGGCGTCTACGAGCAAAAATACCAACAACCGAACTAATCTTCAAAATTGTTAACTAGTTTCCATATTTAATTTAGTTCTGGCAAAAGAGTTTTTTTAAAGATTTGTACAAAAATTTTTAAGCGTATTTTTAATTTATCACCAATTTTCGCAAGTTCCCAAAAAGAATAATCTTAATCCAGTATCGCTGCATAACTTTTCTCTTTCTAGCTATCCCATGTTTGCGAAAGCAAAAAGGTATAAAACCTTATAACTACTGGTGGACACTTTGTATTTAATATTCATTTTTAATTGAATTTAATCATTTCACTAATTAATTAAATTTGAATTCATATTGCCATTACAATGTAAATTTTTAACAATTGCTTGAAATATGAATTATTTAAAAAAAATATTTCCAGGCAAAACTTAATTCTGTAACACTTAATTCCAACCTGTTACTTTATTAATTGATAACTTCCATTCTTTTAGTCTGTGGACAATTTATAAGTGTTACGTTTTGTTTGCATTAATGCAAATCAGAAAACTTCATGAATTTAATAATTAAAATTTTAGATAGTATTTTTAAATTGCAATTGTCAATAGAAAATGTTTCAAATTATTTTAGGATAAAAATTTTCGTTTAATGTCAAATTAAACTTGTCGGCATTTATGAAATGAACTAAAATAACCCAAATGTGAAATAATTCGACTAAATTTAGTACAGGAATTTTTATTGATAATTTATAATAATAATTAAAAAATATTTCTATAATTGAAAATTATTTCTTTTTATTTAATTTATACTTTGCAACAAAATGCTTATATTATCATTTACGTGTTTAACATTTAATTAATGCTGCTACCAAGAATTAATCACTTTATAATAATAATAATGACGATGATAATAATATTAATAATAATAATAATAATAATAATAATAATAATAATAATAATAATAATAATAATAATAATAATAATAATAATATTAATATTAATAATTATAATTACGGTAACAATTATAATAATTAAATATAATAGTTGTAGTAATAAAACAAATAATAACCAAGTTCCCATAAATTCATAAAAAAATATTATCTACTGAATCAATTCCGTTTCATCACTGTTCGAAGTATCTTGGAAACAATGTGTTTATGAAATCAGAATATCTATTTTTGGAGAGAAAAAGTACAAAATATGCAATTTATTTCTTTGTTTTTCTCTATTCTCGCACTGCAATTTCTATTAATTGTAAATTAGTTTACTTTGAAAAATAAAAATTGCTTTCTAATTTCACAGGTTTCTTTCAAATATAAAAATTACAAAAGCTATTAGATGTATAAAATTGCAAAATATTTTAATTATTGATTTTTAATTAATTTAAAACGCTTTGTTTGAAAATAATTTTTTTGTCAATAGTTTTAAGTATTTTAATTGCATTTTAAATTTACTTTTTAAATTCAATAATTAATTTAAATTAATTTACAATATTTTCGTTTTAATCTTTTATTTATATTATTATTAATTTTATAAATTATTATAAATCATTAATTACATTTTTAGAGTTTACATCAATAATAGATGTTTTTATGATATTTTTAATTTGCTTTATCAATTGTTCTTTTTATAAATTTTATTAGAATCTTAAACAAAATGCTAAATTTTCGCTAATATATTAATAATGACTGATTTCAATTTGAGAAGTTGACAATTAAATTGACATTTGAAACAGAGTGCGTTATTTAATTTACTTTTTCCATACTACAGTAATAAAAATGTTTGAATTATTCATACAATAAATAAAATGACAATCACTCCAAAACTATTTTATATATTTTACAAATAAAAAACTGGATTGAAAGGAATTCCTACTGAACAAATAAATTGAAAATTGTCATATATAACATTTCATTTAAATTAAATTAAATAAAAATGCCATTTAGAAATGAATATCGGTTAAATGTTTACATTAAAATTATTTATTATTATTTTTTTTCTGTAAAAACTGAAAGTCATTCAATATAAATTTAATATAAATTTAAGTTCAAAAATAAAAATAAATTTTCAATACATTAAGTGTTATTTTAATTTATAATTATTTTAAAATAACTTTTTCACTTACTTTTATTTTCAATTGTCTGTCAGTTAGTTGAACCTAATTTTGACCCACCTCAACATATTTGATTGACTGAAACTTTACATACACAAGTATTTACAATGATAATGCAATAATTTTATTTTATTTCAAGTTAAATAATTAAAAATTTTACCTAATATCATTTTTATAGCCGAATATTTTAATATAAGGTCATATAGATTTCACACTTACATAAGATTAATAAAAAGGATAAAATAATATACAAAGAAAAATATTAGTATTAAATGTTACAGTTATGCTGTAATAAATATATCAAAATATAAGAACAATACAAATATTTGTATAAAGGAGACAATTAAGTACTTACCCTCCACATTTTTATCCTTTTAATAAAAGTTTTTATATTAATGTTAGATATTGATCAAAAATAATAAACAATTTATTATATATTAATGAGAAAATTTACAATAAATCTAATTTTTATTTACCGAAATCACGGACAACGTTTAAACTTGTGGAGTACCAATTTATCAAGGTCATCTCCGATTAAAAAATGATATTATTTGTTAAATAAAAATCACTGAAACTGAAATCAACAATAAATATTAAAGATTAAAAAATGTCGACCAGGATTTGAAAAAACTAAAAACATTAAGATTCACCAAACAACTCTGAAAGTATGAAGAGAAACATTAAATTTATGAATAAATATTTAATTGTTTCTTTTTCACATCTTGCTATTCTAATTATTTCAATTTAACATGCTCGGTCAATCGTTTAAAAGTAGAATAAACCAAAGAGCATATTTTGCAAGTATTATAAGTACTAGCTGATAACGTTTCATGTAATAATATGTTATCTACACGGGAAAATGGAAGTTAATAAGATAAATACAAAACGTTGGTTATGTGTTAACAAGTGTAAATTTGCTTTACTGTAATCTTAATACTTAAACTGTTGATTTTCATATATATTAAGAAATACGTTGTCAAATGACATTGATCTAAGTTTTGTTTTCTCAAAATAAAGGTTTTAATTATTTAACTTTCATTAATAAGGGTATATTGGATTCAAAATGAAATCATTGACTACCAAAATTTATATTAGATGCGTATGAAAACGGTTTTGAAATACATTTTTAACAGGTTGTAAATATTTATTAATTCTTCATCATTTCTTATTTTGGGTACAGATCGTAGGAGGAGGTTCGCAGTATTCAAATATTAGTCAAAATATGTGAGGATTTTTAGGGTTAAATTTGATTTATCTACGAAAAAGTTTATAATAGTTTCCAATATATAACATGCTGAATCCAGAATCCAAAGAAGAGACTGTATTTATACTATTAATAAATAAATACAGTTTAATAAATTAGCACAACGCAATTCCTTCCTTGGGACTTATACATCATTTTATAATACTATACAGCTTGAAGTATTTATAACAAATACAACCAAATCTGTCATTATGGATCTTTAAAAATCAGAAGGACTTATGACATATTACAGTTTTAGACATCAAATTTGTTTTTAAATGTGACATTGTAGTAGGGTTTCCAGCAATAACATTACCAAAAGATGTTCTCAATTGTGCATTTGATGTAAAAAATATTTAAATAATTTTGATTTATGGACATGATCTAGATTTTATGTGTGGACGTATATGTTTCGTAGTCGTGGCAGGAATAAAAATTACTCTTGTGTTTTTAAAATTTCTCTCAACTTTAGAAATCTATGAGTATTTGTATTTATTACATAAATTTTAAATACGAGAATTTATTTTCCTATGGCTCTCTGTAATTATTCTTGCCAAATTATTGAAAAATACATTTTTCGTTTAGTTCAATTCCCGGAGAAGATTTGAAATTACAAATTCTTGCCAATTATGAAAAAAGATGATAAAGTGCATTATTAATAATTATATTCGTTCTCTTAATGATAATTTGATTGGGAATCATTTAAATTGTATCTGACAGAAAAAAGATTATTTGACAAATTAAAACTGCGCAAGAAATTTCTGTACTTTTGTAATTATTTCATAATTCACTGAAAAACATTTTTATGGATCAATATCTGTACTAAGTCTCCTGATAGAGGGGGGGGGAGAATGTAGCCAATGGCAATGTTTAGAATTGAAAATTAATTTTTTATAAACATTAAATTTTATCGATTTATATAAAAAATTCCATTTAACATTTTATTAATGCTTTACTTATCAACAAAATTAAATGTATTCCATAAATAAATAAAATCATACATCGAACAATTATTTTTAAATAATCATAATTATGTTATTTAAATATTATTCTTGAACAGTGGTATGAACACTATGTGCCGCTATTACATTTTAAATTCGACTCACAGAGATCACATCTAAAAAGAGATCGATTGTTGATGTTAGATGCTGAGCTGAGTTGAAATAACAAAATCGAGTCTAGATTGGAATTAATTTACAACAAAAACAAGACTACTCATCTTATTATTTATAAAACTTGAAAAATTCACTTAATAAAAAAATATTTTATAGAAAAAAGATACTTTTTTTATTTGTGTCCTGATATAATATTTTGTTTACCGTGAACTAGATCTTAATGTAATCACTTAAAGTGTCAGTAAATCAATTAGAATGTCTAGAACCTATATTTCCATATCTCCTTCTGTTCCGATCGTTTATAAACTGTTGAATAATTGAAGAAAAATTAATATAATAAAAATTTAAAATTAATAAATAATTGGGATAGAAACGACATATTTTCTTTGTCTTCGTAAAATATTATTTTTTATAATAGTATTTTTGGTGGCGAGATTTTTCTTGAATTTGTTTATGCTGAAATTTAAATAGAAATTATTATAATTACGAGACAGAAAAAATTGGAAAAAATTTAATTTTAACTATTTTTTGTCATCTAACTATTTGTGCCTTTGAATTATCTGAACTTTTAAAGTTTCCCAAACTCAGAATAATTTTTAATACAACATTTTAATACAATATCCAGCTAACTCATAAAAGGTTAAAGTTTTAAATGGAAGTATTAAAACCTTTAATTACGCAAATAATGAACAAACTTTATCATGTAAGGCTATTAATTAAATTTATTTAACCTAAAATTGAAAATTGACATAATTTCGTGTAACCATACAAGAAGAAGCATTATCCAAGATTGCTAATATTGAAAGACATACATGTGCTCTTATAGTACAGGTGAGTCGATATCACGTTTCTCACGCTCGAATTCTATTTAAAGTCCCAAAATGTCAACAACTATACGATTACTCAACATATGTCTATGACATGGACACCAATCAAAATATATTTCAGGAACTGATGATCAATTCTTCGATTTTTTCCAATTTTTGGGTGTGAAGAAAGAATCCAGTATAATATATTTGTGTCATTTTAAGGTGTTTAATTTATAAAAAAAAATTACATTTTACGTATTTCAGATAAACCATTCTCAAAAAAGCACAAAATTTAATTTATGATTTTCATCTAAGGGGTTTGAAATTTTTTATTAAAAAATTTAAATATATCTTGAAATAATGTAATAGTAAAATCTTTAATCTCGTTCTCTATTGATAGGAATTATAAAATTGTCAAGAATAAATAAAATTTTATTTTAAATATCTTTAAATTAGACAATTGTGATTATATTATTTAAAATTTTGCTCAAAGAATATATCTAAAAAGTGAAATTATGATTATTTTTTACATAGTATAAATGTTATCTTGAAAATATCAAAGACAAATAATAAACAAATTATTAAAATTGAATTTCATATTCATCTTTGTTTCACATTGAAATAAAAGTTTTATGGGGTCCGTTAAAATATTTTATTTGAACAAAACGATTTTCTTGTCTAGTAGTCGTTATTATTATAAGAACTTTTATTTCTTCCAATTTCACCACTTATTATTTTTTCCATTAAATTTATTAAAAAGAGAGTTTGAAGACTATAAATCAGTAATATATCGATGTTTGTTGATACTCACGAATTTTCGGCACTGCCCTTTTTTTGAAAATTTACTTAAAAAAGGCAGTGCCGAAAATTCGTGAGTATCAACAAACATCGATATATTACTGATTTATAGTCTTCAAACTCTCTTTTTAATAAATATAATAGTCGTTACTCAATTTTTAAAATATTTCTTATATAAGATTTTATTAATTGAGGATGTTTTAATACAGTAATTTTATTATTCATTTCATTTTATTTGTCATTGATTTTTTATAAATATTTTAGTAGTCGATGTTAAATGATTTTGGTTTCCCCTGATTAAAATGAGGAATTGAAATAATGACAAACTGAAATATATATATATATATATATATATATATATATATATATATATATATATATATATATATATATATATATATATATATATATATATATATTCTCCAAATAAGAAAAATCATTTTGCACAATAATTTTCGCCAATAAAAGCAAGTTTAATTAATTTAAACACAATCCTTACAATTCAAAGATTTGTAACAAATTTTATGATAGGTGTAATGGAGTTTCCATAAGTAGAAATGAATTATTTTTCAATATAACTCGGCTAAATAATCTAAATGTCAAAAACTATTTTTAGCCGGTTTAAAATGATTAATTAAAAAATCAATTATTATGTGTACATTTGTTAGAAAAACCAAAATTAAAGAAAATCCAAATACATTGAAAGTATTAAGGACATAAATTTTAATAATAAATAAAAGTGTCACTCTATTTTGTATTTATATATTATATATGCCGAGGAAATTACTAATTTCGTCATTTCAGTGATTTTTAATAAAAATATTTATTGATTTCTTTGATTAAATTCCTTTTAATATATTACCGATATGAGTTGTGAATACAATGAAATAAACTAATAGTAAAAATAATAATAATAATAAGTAATAAATTCAGTTTTGATTTCACAGATGCGTACAACACTAAAATGCGTGTCTCTCTAAATGTAGTTAAGAGAATTTATTATTGAGCTTGCATATTCACTGTATATTGGATTAATAACAATGAAAACTTATTCTCAAATGTCAAAATATTTATTGTAGGTTACTTATGATTTCAAATTCTATCAGTATCTAGCTAGAGAAAGATATTATTTCAATAAATTTGAAATAATAATATCAATATTAAACAATGGAAAAAATTTGTGCGAAAATCTTTGTTAAATAAATAAAATTTCTGGCCTAGAGCTTAAATTGAGATTGATAGAAATTGGAAATGAAAATAATCGATCAATGGTAGAAATTTGAACATTGCAAACAGTAAATTTAAAAATTAAAAGTGAAAAGTAAGAGGAAAAGAACCTTATTGAATTAGTCAACGAGTGTCAATATTTCCAAATCATTTGCTATTAAGATTTTCATTAGTTATTTAATTCAAAATATTTACTACAAAAAACAATGTTGGTTATAAAATTATAAAATTTACCTAAATGAAAGTCAACAAACAACGAAAAGTTGGCATCTTGATGAGGTACACTTAAAAATTTAAAAATATAATATTATTATTATTAATAGGTCAAGTTGTATTTAAAAATGGAAAATAATAAACGTTTTTAAAATCTAACTTTTTTGAGGTTTTATTACTTTTGGCTTAAGTATAAGTCGGATTAAAATTATCTCTTCCTGAAAAGGTTGAAGTTTTCCTACTTGTACTACAGTATATACGGTAATTCGATAATTTGGCACAAAAATGTTAAAATTTCCGAAAATAAGATAGATTGAAATTCAAAAGTAGTTATTTGTCTGAATTTACATGAAAAATATTATAAACCTTTGAAACATATTCTATTCAATAGAAATTCCTGACTTTTAATCAGCTTGTATAATATTTTAGTCACACAAATTTATCTCACAATTTATAAATTAATATGATATTATATTTATTTTTACCAGGTAAATAACAGCAATAAATTTATTTCCATAATTTGCATCTCATCTAGCAATTAAAAAGCTATCAAATCTCATTTGTTAATAGTGAAATTTCAAAAAAATAAGTTTCAAATCAATAGTTTGTTTTGTAATGAATAGATTGTTTAAGATTTTTTTTGTCAGACAAGTCAATTATAAATAACTGTACATTTATTCATTTGAAACACGTAATTAATAAATGAGAATTTCTCAATCTAAACCACTTTTCGATGGGAGAATCAATATTTTTCTAAGTATAAACCCGATGATTTATTCATGAATTCTTTGTATTCGTTTTTGCATATTTTATTTCATTTTTATTTCTATCAACTTTCTTTTCAATTAGTGTACAAATAAATTTCATGAGTTTTCTTTTTTGAAATGCTATTTTATTGATTTGATAATAAAATTTAATTAATTTTTTGTTTTAATTTTTCATTTCTTTCATCATAAGGTTAAATGTTTTTTTTTGTTATTTTTTATTTCATTATATTGATTATAAATAATTAACTTAAAGTCAATTTCATTTTCAAAGATAACAATTTTATGGGATTCAGTCACAGAGTTTATTCGAAGCCGGTTTAATAATCTATTATTCTTCATTTTATGAGACTTTGCTTTCAATTTGAATGATTTTTTCATTTATTTTTTTAATTAATTGCAATTGTAATTGAGAAAAAATTAAATCAACAAATTCTTTACCCTTACACACATGTATATTCCTACTGAAATTCCCAAATTTCTTCTCGGATACTTAGATATTTATCTTTTACTGTTAAGTTTATATATATATATATATTAAAATTCCTCCAAATGTTTTGAGTTTCAGCTATAATTTACAAATGTAAATCAAGTATTTTGAAACGAAATTACAAAAATATTAAATATATATAAATCGCTCTAAACAATAATAAATCTGTTTGAATACAAGTGTATATGCATGGTACAAATTTATTAACAAAATTCATTGGTAATGCGATGAATGGGCAAAATGTGTTGCAGAGTATTTAATATATTCAGTTTGAAGCTACTAAGAATAAATTATAAATAACAAAAACTTTTACAAAATGCATCCTTATTCCCCTGAAAACTGTTGAGCTTCTTTGTCTGGTGAAATAAATAACAGTAGCCCCTTCAAAGATAAATTGTTTCAACCTTAACATGTTAAAAAATTGTGAGCAGTATAGCGGAAACGTTTTTACGTAACAAAATTACTATAAATCCTTTACAGATTTTTCAAATTATGGATAAGTATTTTTAATTTATTAATATTCGGTAGTCTTTATCAAATGTTTCTTGGTTTAATTTACTTTATTTACTTCAATAGAAAAATGGAGTGAATTTTGATGAAAAATAAGCCCTTGCTGCAAGATATGTATTAAGTGAGAAATTTTTCTATTATAAGATTTCTTAGTCTTTAGAATTACTCGGCAACTAATTTTTATCACCTAATTCACTTACTTGGGCACTTAATTTTATTTAATGTGCATATAATTATAATGAGTATGTAACACTTATTTAATATGTATTTTATTGGAGAAACTAAAGTCTACATATGCAACCAGGTAAAAGGTCGAGGACTACAATGTGTCTCAATTCTTAGATTGACTTTTTATAACATTGATAAGTCTGCTGTGGCTAAGCTATCAACTGACGATCACGATTATGACTATATCAACTCTGAATTGCCTGAGTTAAGTAAAGCTAAAAAAGGAATTTGTCCCAAAGCTAATGAGCTCATTGAAACTTACCTTAACTTAAAGATATCTGCTCCTAAATCTATTTTAGTGATCACTTAAGCGTAATGATCGAGTCAATAATTTAAGAGATCAAAAAATAACCACCCATAAGATAATCCATTTCAAAAAGAATTATCTTATTATCGAAAATTTTCTCACTTATTATATATTTTGGAGCAAAGGCTTATATTATCATTTACTTGTCTAACATTAATTTTAATCTGATAATAAAAAAATCATTATTTTATAATCTCTTCCTACTTGTTTAGAAGAGAAAGTATTGATCTAAATAATTTATGCAATTTTGATTTATTAGTGTTTTATTTACATAAGCATAACGAAAATAAAAATACTTAAAAGTTTCCATTTAAGTAAGATAACTCTTTTTTAATAAATTTAATGGAAAAAATAATAAGTGGTGAAATTGGAAGAAATAAAAGTTCTTATAATAATAACGACTACTAGACAAGAAAATCGTTTTGTTCAAATCCGTATTATTGACACTATCAATAAAATGGTTAAAATATATTGATAATAATATTTAAAATCTAAATTAAATAATTTTTGAATATTTTTCATAAAATACGTGAAACTTAATTTAAAGGTACAATTTCTTGTTCTAGAATTACAAATAATTAACACTAATAATTACTATTTCATGTTATAATTTTTATATTATCCCGTAATGGTTAGGAATTATTTTAATGACAAGTGTCGATAAAAAAATCTTACTGACTGCAATTTATGAAAAATAATAAAAAATAATAGTTATATTCACACATTTACATTCGTATTATTTATTTTAATTAATCTTTTGTTGGTATAATATATTGGTTTACCAAACTTGCGGGAATAATTTACAATATTTAGATTTTAGTTCAAATAATTTAAGATCAAAATGGTGTTTCTTACTACCAAGGATAAGTGAGATACATCTTGGTTACTATGTAAAATTGAAAGTGGAAATTATGATCCACACGTTGCCCAATGTATCACTTGAAAGATAAAATTTTTGATTATCAAACTGTCCTATTGACCTCTATGTGACATGTAGTCAAATGTCAAATGAAAATACTACAAACAGAGTAACCTCGTGTTAATATAATCGAATTTAATATTAATTTTCAAATTTATTATTTTCTATATTAGGTTTTTGATAAAATATTCTTCAAATTTTTAAAGTATATTTGTTTGTCACTTTAATTTTTTTTGTTAATTTTGTTTTATAAACTCTGGGTCTTTGCAGAATTGATAAGGTGATTTTATATGTAAATATAATATATTCACTATGTTTGATACGTTATTATATCATATTAATATCAATTTTTTATGTTAATTTTGCATCTTAAATCTCAACGCTGCTTAACCAGCTTCTTGTTAATGGAATAAGTATAAAATAGTAAATTTATAATTATTTAAGTGTATTCTAATATTTTCAACGAACTAAAATTTATTGAGGATAACTTTTAAAAACCTTTTCATTTTTCCAAGAAAAAAATACTCATAAACAATCTATAAGAAATTGAACCCGGAGCATGCAAACAATTTTCAAATTATAAACAAATTTTCGATACAACCTTTAACAACTATTCTTAAATCTTATGATGGTGATTCCGACTTGCCAATTTTGCTAAACAATTTACAGTAATCTAGGTAAACTGCATATAAACCTTTTTTGTAAGTTTTTGTAATAATTAATTTCCCATAACTTTTACCCATGAAAGTTACATTAATGCTGCATATTTCTTTTTCAGAATTAATTTTTTTCTTACTATACTAATAATATTAAATTAGGTTTCGTTATATTGCTCATTAACTTTCATAGTAAGTTATCCTATATACAAGATAGTATTAATTACAATTGAAAAAAAGATAGAATGGAAATTTGTGTGTAATTTGAATGTGTTGATCTAATAATTATAAAAATGAAAGAAATTTAAATTTAACAAGTATTTATAAAAAGAGCATTTTAATTATTAATTGCAAGTATGAATAAACAACATATTTGTATACTTTTATCAATTACCAATTGACCTACAAATATAGTTCAATACCTCAACAAATCGAATTTGGAGCCAGCTGATTTCCTTCCGGGTCCACAATTCTAATTTTATAGAATTATATTGTCTATTAATCACTAAGGTCCCATCATATACAAAGTTTCTATCTAAGCTTAAAACCTTTCAATCACAACTTATTGTTCCATTAGGTTTTCAAAATAATTTTACTGATTAAAACAAAATGTGACTAACCCATGGAAAATAAAAAAAAATAAAATAAATTTTTAATTAGACAAAAAATTACACAAGGATATTAAACCTACGCTAATAGTTGACAACATTTTTGGCCGCTACAATTAATAATTCTAAATTTAGATTTTTATTATTATTATTTCCTGTTTTATACCAATTTACAGATATTATTAATTTTATAAACAAACAAAAGTAATCGTCTGTACAAAAACTTTAATAAATCGTTTATCTAAATTTATATTTGAAAATTTGAAAAAAAATAAAATGAAACTGAAAATCTTAAAATAATAATAAAATTTCCATATCCACAAAGAATGTTATATGGATAATAAATTTGCAAATATATTTTTATCTTTAAACATATATTTGCAAAACGAAAGGATGTGCGGAATCTGAATTTACCAATGATAATCTTTAATAAAAACAAACAATGATATTGAAAATTAATTTATCCAATTTAACAACATAACCGCAACAATCAAACATTGCATTTTCATTGGAAAATTCTAAAAAAAATCTCTCAACAACATAATTATATGATAAATAACAATTACTAGACTATTTATAACTTATAAATTTAGAAATTAATATCTCTGTACATTCATCAATAAAATTAGACCGATAGTGAACGTATTAAAATAATGTTTTTCTTCATTTTACAAGTTTGATAAAATTCTAAAAATTGCATGTAAAATATAAATTGATTATTCGCTACAGACATTCAATACAAACACACATACACATACACATTTATACATTATATACATATATTATATATATTATATATACATATATACACATACACAGTCGACACTAAGAAATGAGTAATTGAGATTATATATATTATATTTCGTCGTAAGCAATTCTGGCAAACATTCATTAAAAACGTATTGAAATAAAAAATAAAAACAAATCCAATGTTTAAAATTAATATTACTAACATGATTATGTAAATAGTAAAATCTCCACGCGAAATGTTATTTTAATAAATGAATATTCTAGGTAACCAACACTACACAAAGCACAGAGATATGACTCGTTGTTTTTTATTAATACTACAGTTGATAATGCTAATAACTAATAAAAATTGATTTAATTATGAAATTATATCATACATGGATTTCAGAAATCAATATTTTTTATGTTTTTTTTTCTTTTTTTTCTAATTTAGTGTTCGAGTTATATTTGATTAAGACTTAATCTCAAGCTAATTATAGTAGGAATCATTCACCACATGGATTTTTAGAACTCCATGCATTAGATTTGTATTAAATTTATGGAAAATAAATTAAATATTTGATAGGATTTGGTAAATATATTTTATGTTACTTGAAATATTTGCAAAACATTTTTTTACAATAAATTTATACATATTCTTAATGTGATCATCTTTCACTAAGTGTCATGCAAAAATATTCATATACTATTATGACAGTTATCAATGTTGCTTTTTTTATTTTCAAAATTGCATAATTTTATCTATTTAGAGTTATTTAAATTACCTTTTTTAAAAAAAACCAAAACACTACATCTAAAGTAACAGAAATTCATAGAATATTAATGAGATAAATAATATTTATGTCGTCAATTGCTCTAGCCAATTCCATGAATAATTCATGCTTTGATTAGAAAGAACTATAATTTTCCAAATATCTTCCACGATATTGAAATCAAAACTCCAATTTCCATTTTAATTTAAAAAATTTTTCCACTTTTAATTTTATGTAATTTATAAATATAACATAGAAATTTATAAGAAATACACACATTTTACGTTTTTTATTAACGTTGAAATTCTATTAATATTTAATTGAATTATCATCATTTTATCAAAATATTTTTTTAATTGATTTTGATAAAACCAATATCATAAAAAGGAGAATTTTTTGTATCTTTACTTTTACCGTCATTTTTATAATAACATATTTTCTTTGTAATAACCGACCGACATTAGAATTCTTCTTCATCACGCTTATATTATATTTTATATTACTTTTATATTAAAAATTGAAAAGGATTATCTGATAATCAAAATTTTTTTCATTTAATACATATTTTACAGGAAAGGCTTTTACTTGTAGGATATTTAAAATTATTTAAAAATTATTTGCAAATTTTAAATATCTTGTACATTTTTTGAAACGATACAAGATTTCATATACCTACCATTTATGACAATATGAAAACATCATAACAATTCTCTATGAACCTCTTCAGCTTAATAGAGTGATTAATATATTTGTTACTTTGGTATTATTTAGGATAAATTTAAACTGAAGCTAATAAAAGTACCATTATACCATCATAAATAACTAAGAATTTTTGTTTGTATTAATTGTTAATTTCCGAGAAAATAAGAAATATTAAAAAGAAATAAAATTAAAAAGTTCAATTGTTTGGTTAAAATTTTAAAAGTTAATTTAAATTAATCAAAATTGAACATTGCTTTTAATACAATGACAAAAAGTAAAAATCTAATAATTCGTAATGGGTGAAAACCCTTATTTTGATATGGTAAAATATCAGACAAAAAGTCAAATGAATCAAACGCGTCGGAGTAAAATTTCACGAATAAAATTATCATTGAGATGAATTCTAAATAAATTCGGAGTTCTTAACATATCAAAATTAGAAAATAAATTTAAGTATTTAAACTGTGATAGTTAGAAAGAATTGTTAGATGTTTGAGATGTAAATTTTAGAATTTGTAGAAACATACAAATGAGAATTTTAAAATATTTTAATTATGAAGAGAAATATTCTAATACCAAACATTAAATAAAGTTTGTTCCTTTAAAAATTAAATTCAAATCCCATTTCCTGATACTCCATGGGATGATAATTTGATTATTTAAAATGTCATCTCAGTTAATTTCACAATATTAAATTTTTACATTTTATTCAATTATATTTATTCGACGTTTATTAAATTTTGAATTTATCAAAAAACTTTCGCCTTAATATTTCAAAAAAATGAAGTGCTAGTCAATTTGTAAAGTAAATGTTACAGTTTCGATGAATCAACATGAATCCATTCGTTCAATATGCGCAGTTAATAATTATGCACTTGTAAAAATTAAAACCTCACATTAACATTATCTACAGAGACATTTTTATCGACGAGTAAAAAACTTTAATAGATATATTGTAAATGTAACTTGATTTGTAAATCAACTTGCTAATTTTCTGATTTTATAAACAGTTTTCTATGTATTATTGGTCTTACTACTATTTTGATTGTATAAATTCTTAAACTAGGGCATGCGTAAACTTTGGAGAGAAATTTATCTTGTTAAACTTATTTATGGTGTTAACCGTCTATGTTTAAACTATACATTAATTGAAGTTGAATATTAATAGTCTTGCATTAATTACATTTTGTAAATTTTTGAATATCTAAATTCGTGAATTGTTTTCCTGTTAAAAAAATTTAATTTATAACTCAGTTAATAAATATCTTGAATTTGAAAGAACTATTAAAGTACAATAGTGAAATTTCATCACATCTAAATTTTTTAAATATCTATAATAATACATTTCCTACAGCTTGTCATAATCTTTGGTATTTTACAGCGAGAATGTCATGTAATAGAAGTTATTAATTCTTTGGAGTTAGCGATAAAGATCACATTAAAATGACATAAAACCCAAAAACCTATTAATTCAACCTTTATTGGAAATTTTTAAAAACAATTTGCGTAGCTTATTTTTTACATTATAAGTCGTTCTAGGATTTTACTTTTGAATTAATGTGAAATATTATTAATAAATTTAAAGAATTAAAGTTATCTTTTATTTTAAATTACACTATTAATTTGTACTGTGTTTTAATAATATTGTGTTAATAAATTAATTAACAATAACATTTATCAAAATACTTAGTTAAGAATATGCTTTTTACAAATAAGCAAATAGGCCAGAAAAATTATTCCAAAGCATAACCTTTATTGAGTGTTTGTCAGTCAATTTTAGTTTTCTTTATTGCTCACAGGAATAAAAATTAATTAAATTTTAGTTTAATTTTATTGGTTAATTATTTTTTTTTGAGTTTTGATCTATTATACTAAAAAACAAATAAAACCAATTTTTATTCACATTCAATGGTGAAAAAGAAAATGTAAAAGTTTTACTTGAGGAAATATTCCAATAACTAAAACTTTCAATTCAATTCAATTTTAAATTAAATTTTATAATTAAATTGAAAATAGTTTTCAGTAAATTATAAATATTTGTTTGACTGATTTCAACTACGTAAAACTTACAGTTTTAACATGAGAGCCACCAGAGAGTTTTAATTATTGGTATTTATGCAGATTATAGTAATTTTGGTTTATTTATTTGAAAATTTCAATGTAAATGGCGACACAGAGTTAAAATCTTAATTGACTCTAGCAATTAACATATTTAATACAGTATTTTACATTTTATGCCAAACTATTGATGATTTGCATTTTGTTATTGAAAATCGATATTTTTATTTAATTCATTTGAAAAGAAATCATCATTTTAAATTAAGATCAATCAAATTTATCGCAATTTCTATAAATTTGTAATTAATTCAAAACTCACGATAATTATTCAGTGTTTCATTTATTGAAATATCTATAAATTAAAAATGGTGATTTTCCAATTGAAAAATTCGAGACCGACAAATTAGAGGTTGCAATTTGTTTTAACGGTAAAATATTCACTTTTACATAGCGAAATAAGTGCCACAAATTTTAACTGTTTTAGCATGACTTTTTTTCTGTAGAATTGAAATGAATTTGTATCGAAATAAAAATTATTCAATGTGGAAAATTCACTTAGAGTTTGGAAATATTATTGCCAATATTTTTGCATGTTATTGCATTTGGATTGAAACTCTTTACGTAGAAGCCTTTGATTTTGTTGTTTATTGAAACGTGTAGTGTATAATCACTATTGATAATCTGATTGCAGAATTAAAAATGAATAAATTTCAAATA
Organism: Schmidtea polychroa; assembly: GCA_959609185.1. Taxonomy (NCBI): domain Eukaryota; kingdom Metazoa; phylum Platyhelminthes; order Tricladida; family Dugesiidae; genus Schmidtea; species Schmidtea polychroa. The sequence continues at coordinate 52,343 of CAUHTR010001208.1, forward strand.
TATCTTTTGAGACATAAAAAAAATTAGAAAATTAGTAGCAATTGACACTTCTAAGTGAACCACAAAAACTTCTAAGTTTATCTATTTCAATACTTTGATGACGCCTGACTCATATTCGTAACGTTGTGTCCATCGGTTATTTGTTGCTCCCATGTACAAATGTCGGCCGTTAATTAAAAGATAACTATTTTTGTTTTAATGATAGGTATATTTCCTCTCATCAAAATGTTTATGTTCTTGAAAATGTATAAATTTCTTTATGGCGAACCAGTGGGGGTTTTGGACTAAAATGACTGAAAATCATGATTTATACTCAAATTTCTTTCATAAATAATTAATGTGTGATTTGACTGTTTATGTGTACAAGTTTTAATTATTAATAATATTTTGTTGAATAATTCATTCATAATTTTTTATAATATTGTAAGAATATTTGATAAAGATTTATCATACTTACTTGATAAGATAAAAATCTGTTATTTATTTTGGTAGCAAATAATTATATGTCCTTGTTTGGTAGATACATTAAAATCATTGGAAACTACGAATATATGAGTTGCAAGGTAACTGAAAATTTTGAACTAAAAAAATGTCGAATAAACCCTAGTTTATACTTTCAAAGAGCAACACAAGCAATAAATACATGAACTATAGTAGCTAGTCTTCAATTTATATTTCATAGTCGAGGTTCTAACGTTATTAACTCTAACTTAGCTCATATACGAGGTCAAATATTTTAGAAAGATTTTTTGAACAAAAATAAATGTCATAATGAGTTGTATGTTCACGTTATCCGAAAATACTACATTTTTCAAATGTAAAGTTTAATGTATTCCTTTATCTATTTAAAATAATAACAATTAATAACCAAAACTAGGATTATAAATAAAATTTTATAATTATTCAAAATAATCAATTTCGATAGTGTAACAAAAATCATTAATCATAAAAATATGTAATTAAATTAAATCGATGATAATTATTATAATTATTTAACAGATATCATAATAATTATAATGCTTAGAATAATTTTAACAATGAAAAGGAATATTATTATATATTATTATTATTATTATTATTATTATTATTATTGTCATTATCAATATTTTAATCATGATTATTGTTATTGTTATCATCATTATTTAAATAGCATATTACAAAAGCTTTCTAATTTATTATATTGGTTTATAAAGATCATTTACAAATATCTTTGTACAAAAAATTGAAATGAAATGCATGGCATGAATAAATTATAGATGCTAATTATATAATATGACATAATTAATAAATAATTGATAATAGTAATAGCTGAATTAATGATAGAATATTGATCTCATAAATTATTGTGAAATTAATCAATCAGATAATCAATACGAATTAATTAATTTTTATTAGTACTCATACAACATTCGGGTAATTATCATTTTTCCCAATTTTTTCTGACAAATCAATAATTTTTCTTTTAATTTTCGTGTACTGTTTATGATTTCTTTCTTTTATTTTCCGGCAACTGAATTTATTTATTTTTTTACTATAATTTCCTACTTACTTTCACTGACAACAAAATAATATGACATCTTCAAATCATTAAAATTTTAGTAAATAGTATTGGTTTTTTCCCCAATAATAATTATAAAATTAATCTGGATTAATTTCTAGAATAGAAAATTATAAGCTGTTAAAGCCAGATTGTATACATTTATGTTCATTAAAATTTAAATAACTGTAAAACTGGCAGGGTTGAAAACATTGATGACTATTTATATAAAAATGCGCTGAAGCAGTAGTATATTTGACAGTCATTTTTAGATTTTGTTAGCATGCATATAAGGGGCTTGTTTCATAATAAAAAAAATTTTATTTATACTTTGCAGAGATATATGCTAATTTGTGTCATACATAGGTTTCCTTTTCGTTTGCAAAATATCAGTGTATGTTAAATATTAAAAATGACTCATTGTTAGTCAGTCATACTAATAAAAACGTGTATTTTTTTCTAAAAAAGAACAATTAACACATTAACTATTTATAAAATCGAAAATTTATATGACATTTTTAAACATCATAAAATTATGTTAAATCTTACTAACTTGTTTAAAACATGAATTTATATATATATATATATATATATATATATATATATATATATATATATATATATATATATATATATATATATATATATATATATATATATATATATATATATATATATTTAAGGTATTAATGATTATATCATCGGCTTAAATTATAGACATTTTATAATTATTGTATTAAAAAATTTTAAATTTTATTAAAATTTATTACTCAATATATGTCCAGTGAAACTAGCGAATGGATAATTTGATTAAAATATTGGAAATTAATATATATTTTCATTTCATTGATTTCAAAGAAATTCTAAATTAGTAAAGACGGATTCAAGATAGAAATTATTCGTGTGTGCTGTAAAAAATACCATTGCCACTTTGAATGATTGTATTATTTACATAACAAAGAAATAAATTGTTAAATTATAATTTTTTTTTCGCCTGTGTGTATCTTACAATGTTGTGATTATATTTCGCGCGGACGCACGCGCGTTTGTTTGTTTGTTTGTTTGTTTTGGATTTGTGTGCTTTTTTTTATTAAATGTATGCATGTAATAATGTTTAATGTTTCGTGTACCGGCAATCTGTCTATGTATATTTTCACTCTTTTCTTTGGAAAAAAAACTTTAATAATTTCGAAAATATTAAAATGTTGGTGTTTCTCTGGCTGCCGTCTTCAGAAGTAGGTATGTAGAGAAATTTTATTTGTACGTGTAGGGATGTGTTTAAAAAGTTAGGCATGTGTATATTGTAAACATAGATTAAGACTTTGTATTATAAAAATAACCCATCATCTATTTTGACTCGCTTGCGCTGGGCTATTTTTGAGTTATCCTTTGTACGAAAGCTGATTCATAAATGTCCAATTAACTGGGCAAGTACTATGTATTATTACACTACAGCAGCAGTGGTACACACCGACTGAGACAGAAAAACTGGTCATTTTGCTTTTATAATGTTTTTTTCAATTCATTTCTCAATTATATTGTGTAAAAATGTGATGCCTAAAAGAGTTTTTTTTTAATTATTATTGTTACAATTTTTATATTGAAGTTTTGTTTTACAAATACATTGTTCATCTCCATTTGTGTTTGTATGCCAATGATAAAAAAATTAATTTTATTTTAATTTTTGTTTATATTGGCAAAAAACAAACTCTCTATCGATGGGATACCAAGTGAAAATAATTTATCAATACAAGAGAAAACATAATAAGTAGTAGTAAAATTGCAGCGTCTAGTGTTAGAAAATGTGGCGGTGAGGTTTTGTGTTGCTTACATTATTTGAAATCTCGAGATATAATAAGATTTTCTTTTACAAATTTTGTTTAAAACAAAATTACTCTTTCCTAAGTAAAAGCCGCAGTCCAGTTAAATACAGAATGACTGATGTATTAAATGCAGGAAGTAGGAAAATGGTATAATGATTTACTGTTTGCATGTGCCGAGTCTCCAATAAAAGTGATGAGTGTGTATTCCATATTGAAAAATAAAATCATTCCAAAATCAGCAGGCAAACTTTATTATAATGCTATTTTAAAAATAAAATTTACATTTGAACTAATTCAAGTTGTTATGGCAACTAGTTGATAAGCTTATTTGATGTGTTTAATTTGAGATGTATAATTTATATCTCTGATATTTTTATTAGGTGATTGATATTGATTTTTCTCTCATTTTATTATTCTTGGAGTATTTGGAATGAAACTGCTATTGTCGAATTCTTTTCCTCTCTTTTTAATAAGATGTTTTAAGCTATTGAATCATAATTACTTCATTAAATACAAATCAGAATTTTAATAATATTACATTTCCTCTCCGGGGAGGCAGTGGAAAATACATTTCCATTTAAAATTATCGAGCCAAATTTTTAATATTCAAAATTTTAATTATATAAAACTGTAAAATTTATTTTGTTTCTTTAATATGATTTTCTTATTACTAATATAATAATAATAATAATAATAATAATAATAATAATAATAATAATAATAATAATAATAATAATAATACATTAGCTACTTGTGAGCTATTCTAATTTGAACAAGGAATTAATATCATTAACAATTCATTGATTGGGGTTTTTTTGTAATTTACTTTATTGATTTTTTTTAATTATAAAAATGATTGAACGAGTAGAAATTTGTTAAATTAAAAGTGAAAGTACAATTAGCAATCGAGTGTAATTCTATGACTAGTTTTTGTATTTAGTAGTATTACACAGTTCAATATCACTCAAACAAATAATTGATATTTCGAAATGTTGTACAGATACTGAACAATTAAAAATTATGTTTTCAATGGCTTTACACGTCACTTTATAAAATAAAATGTGTAATGTGTAATACTAGAGAAATTGAGTGAAATAAACAAAACTTGTAATTAATAAATTCTTTACAATTTCAGGCTAATATTTTAAAATTAAATCAATAAAAATTATTATTGTGTAATATTATTATTTGATAAAAAATAATAAATTATATCCAGTAATTTTACGGGACTGGAATTATTTCAAGTGGGATTACTCATCATCACTCTGTATGATGTTAGCATAATTGTATGAATTGCTCTTTGTCCAAATCGCTGAATTTCTTCTAGTTTCGTTGATTGGTTTTGGCAAGTTGAATTTATAATTCTCACTACTCCGAACATTGTGTTGTCATTAAAAAAAAATTTATTCGTCAATTTATTTTATTAATTTATATTGAGAAAAATTACCATTATTCGTATTCTATGGAGTTTTTGCAGTTTTAAATAAAACCAAAAAATATTAAATTCCAAATTTGAATCTATATTTCTATTGGCTAGAGATGTCCGCTTACCTTAAGCGTTTCAATGGATGTCTAAAATAATTAAATCAAATTTTCGTATATTCCTAATATAAAATCTGAACTTCTTTTTGGGGTTTTCGGTATTTTGCTTTTTTATTTACAAAAAACTAAACATAGTTTTTAAAACTCTCTCTGTATCTCATTCTTTTACATTCTCTCTCAATTCCAATATGCGTGTCCAATGCTGTGAATATTTAATATTACACAAAATCACCTAGTTAAGAAATTACTTTGAAAGGAACATTTTATTAATATTTTGAAAGAAATTTTTGAAAATATTATTAAAATTGAAAATTTACAAAAAAAGTTAATTATAGTACTTTCGATTGATCTGGAATTTTGAAGGAATGCATTGTTCTTGAATACAAATATATCTGCCAAATTTCAACTCGATCCGATTTCGGGAAGCGGGTTAGTTTGCCTTCTTAAAATTAGCGGGCCTCATACAAACATTTATACATGCAGAGTGAAGTTAATATAGAGTTTAAAAATAGATACTTGTTATATGTTACTGATATGTGATTTCAATTTTTAAATATTCATGTATTATTGGAGTAATATTTTTTGAGCTCATTGGCAAAGTTTATTTTGGGCCCCTTACTAGCTGAAATTTTTAAGATTAATGAAATATATTTCAAAATAATTTAACTCCGAGTAGATTTATAAATCTATTTATAATAATTCTAAAATAATTAAGTTTAATATAATACACATGTGATAAGTAAAAAATCTATTTATTTTTAACCTCTGAAATTACAATTTTAAAGTTTTCTTCCACTCTTAATTCATATCCATATTTTTTAATCTACTACTTGTAGGGTTATGGATATCAGTAAAGCCTATAAACTTAATTTAGTGTAAATTTTAATAAATTTCTGTATAATAAACATGTCGATTATACACAGTAACATTGAAACCTTTCAAGTTTTAAGTCTCTAACCGCTATTTGATTTTTCTTGATGACACTTACTACACCAATTGACACGTAAAATCTTGATAGACTGTCGTAACAATTACCAAATCAAGTTTGATTGGTGATCAAATGAAAAATCTTGAAAAACGCTATTTTAAAACTTCTACTTTACTAATTTATCTTCTAAAACTCTTTCACTAATTAAAAACTTCAAACACGTCGTTTTAAACTCTTATTTCGTTTTAAATTTCTATTTTACAACTAAGCCCTTCTCAGTAAACGTATCTGTTATTTTAAATGACACCTATATAAAATATAATATCCATATTTTACCTATTGTGATGAATTCGAGGAACCTAAACAGCTTCAGTGATATACATAAATATAATAACACGTCACTTTAATAATAAAAAAAAGCAATTAAAATAATATCATTTATTATTTATCATCTAACCATTTTTACTGTAGCCTGTATATATACATATCTCCCGACAGTTGTACTTCATTCCTTTTATACATATATGTTGCATATAGGAAATGTCGATATAAATATTTTGAAAATACTTTTCTAGTTTTTTTTTCTTTTTAATTGTTTAAATGGAATAAAATAATATTGCTTCAGTTTATCAATAATTTACCAGAATTTTATTTTATTATTATTAACAAAAGTAGAATTAAATTTAAAAATAATTATTTAATGCATAATGTTTTACTTTACGATAATTTATTTATGTACTGAAATGCTATTTTAGTATTTAATGAAAACAAATGTTGATGGCAATTATTTATAGGAAGTCAAAGAAGAATCAGGGCACGATATGGATGCGTCTTCTATGCAATATCCGGTTGATAAACATACCAATTCAAATTCAAGTTCTTCCTCAGTAACAATGAATCAGGAAAACACTCCAAATCATAATGCTGTGAATAGATTCGTTTGTCCAGAATGTAAATACATGTCTTCAAGTCAGAAAGAAATCGAAAATCATTTTGATGAGTGTCATGATCTCAGTGGAACATTTCCTTGTACTTGTAATCAGTGTTTTAACAGCATGTCGCATTTTTTAGCGCATTATATCATTTGCCCAATAGCTGCGACAGATTTATTACAGAATAGTTTTAATGATGAACAACAATTTGAAGAAACCGAAAGCATTCAAGATGAAGAAAAGGAACCCTCAGAACCAGTTTTTGAATCTCGAAGTCCTTTAACTCATTCTACTGAACAAACGCCCATCCAAAATGACGATTCGGATGATTTGCCATTAGATTTTGCAAATCCAATCAACCTTGTAAAAAGCGAAAGTAAAGAACCAATTATGGCAGATTTTTCTATTAATTCCATGAATATGGAGTATTCTTCCCATTCTGACAAAGCTTGTCTTCCGATATCAATACAAACGTCTTCTCCAAACAGTCAAGATCAACCTAAAAGGACTGGTAAAGTCTATGAATGTGAACATTGTGAAAAAAATTTCAAGTCTAAAGGTCTTCTTGATCAACACAAACATTTACATTTTCCTCCTAGGCATGAGTGTGAATACTGTGGTCGTCGTTTTCGTTGGCCTCCACAGTTTTACACTCACAAACAACAGTGCAGTAAAAGGAAATTAGCTTTAACTGATTCTCAAGATACACCTAACGGAAAGAAAACTAACTTTAATTATTCCACTATTAGCACTTCCTTTAATCATTCTGAATCACGAATACAGCAGTCTCCAAAAGTATTTTCTCATCATCAAATTCCAGATCAATGCCTGTGTGGATTTAAAACTAGTAATATGACTGATATGTATGAGCACAAACGAACTTGCATTGCATCTGCAAGAGCAATGATTTTACAGAAAATTATTGACTATAAGTCGATGCAAAACCCATCATTAATTCCCAATATGCAATCTGTAAATGGTGGTGGAATAACCAATTCTTCCGTTCATTCTGTGATTCAGACTTTTATACCAAACTCAACTAATGCACCGAGTTTATCAAATTTTCCGGTTTTGTCAAATTCTGATAATGTAGGACTGACGCAAACTCTTCCAACTGGTGCTGTCGCACCAACTCAAACCAACACCTTACAAGACGAAAAGCCATTTGAATGTGATTTTTGTGAAAGTAGGTTCATGACAAAAATCAGTCTCAAACAACACCTGGACGGCAAACATTCAGATCAAGCAAAATACTGTTGTGAAAAATGTGGTAAAGGTTATTTTTGGAACGCTTCATACAATTACCACAAAAAGAAATGTATAATAAAACCATTAACAGCGGCAACAAATCTCAGTAACTAAATTATAATTGATAAAAAAATTCTTACACAATTACTACCAAAAAAAAGTATATTTTTGAAAAATATTGCTTCTAGTCCACAATTATCATAGTCGATTTGAAACGATAAAAGAAAAGAAATATCTCCACAGAATAATGATTGATCTGTAAAAATTGAATTTCACATGTATGTTTGTGTTGAATTTTCAATTAATTTAATTCGTGTCAAATGGCGCATTTACCCAACGATATTTTATTTTTTTTGTTTTTTCTGTTTTCTTTTTTTTCATTGTAAATAAAATTATTTTTGTGTCAATTATGCTAAAAAGGGAATCTTAGTTGGAAAAAATATAAATCAAGTCAGTTTCTAGTGACAGTGTTTAATATATCGTTTGTATATAGATTTATATACAATTTTTTAGTGTTAATACCTCATGGATGTGTACTATTGAAACTGGGTTTTTTTTGTGTAATATACTTTATGGTTAAAAACAAATTAAGTTTTTCTATTGCTAATAAAAATACATCATCATTCCAATGTTGTATTTACAAACATTTAAAATAGTTAATTATTTAGTAATTTTATTAGTTGTTATCTACTGTCTATTATCAGCAATCGAATTTTTGAAATTTTAGCATTTGTTAAATAATGGGGTTCTTTTTTGTTGCACTACTGATATAAATGACAACTGCTGATGAAAGTTGAAAACGCGTATTTTGTATTTCCGTATTCTGTGTATATAGAATGTATTTAATAATGATTATGTGAGAATATCTACGTCTAGGTTAAATGCTTCCAAAAAATATTTTGCCAAAGAATTGAATAATTGCAACTTGTTATGTGACTTTCGTATGAAAATGATAAATGTATTTTAGTTTGTTTTGTAATATACTTTGAAAATCTCTTAATTTCTTTTGTTTACATTGATTATCAAAAATAAACAATTACGATATCGAATGAAAATCAATTTGGGCATTATTAGTACGAAACTGGATTCGATTTCATTGGTTAATATTTGTTTAAAATAATAACTGGGTGAGAAAATGGTAACTAACAGATTGAATTCGAAAATTTCAATATATATA